>JAJIRX010000885.1:0-149606 GCA_023853785.1 Psilocybe azurescens
GGGTTTGCTTCAGATGATAATCCCAATACGATATCAACTTCGAATGTAGTGGGCAAGCAAATGACGGTTCGAACGGTTCTTCGGCGAACGCGAATTCAGATACTGTAGCTGCTCCTCCAAAGAAGAAAAAGAAAGCGCACTCCGATGTCGAAAAGAGATGGATATGCTGCACAGAGGGCGGCCGAGGCTGCATTGGCGAACGTCGAAGAACCTCCTGTACCAGCTCCAGCACCGGTAGATACCCAGACAAATGCTTCAACGGAGCCTAAACCGTACAGCGAAATGAGCAAAAGCGCGAAGAAGAAGAAACGAAATTTGGATAGGAAGCGCAAAAGTGAGCGCGAATTGATCTCTCTTATGGTCATTGCAGACGTTAACATATCGCCGCTAGTACTGGATGCAACGGAAGCACGACGCCTAAAACGGAATCGAAATTAAGACCACAAACACTGTATGTTTTGCATGCCGCGAACACGGGCACGCTGCCAAAGACTGTCCGACTACCAAAAATCTGAAGCTAGCGGAGAAAAGGGCGTCGGAATCTGCTACAGGTGAGGAAGATCACTTACTTTTATATTCTATCAACCTCCGATCTGATTCAAACTTTAAAGATGCGGTTCAACGAAGCATAGTCTTTCAAAATGTCGGAAGCCTGCTAATCCCGCAGACCCATTCCCTTACGCGTCATGTTTCGTGTGTAACGGGAAAGGCCATCTAGCCTCTGCATGCCCACAAAATAAAGCGAAGGGTGTATACCCCAATGGGGGTTGTTGCAAGCTTTGTGGGGAAACCTCGCATCTAGCCAAAGATTGTGGTGTTAGAGAGAAAAGTACGTCTATATTGTATGCAATGTTGCCACAAGCTTTAATTGTTTTATTCTTTTTCTTAGTAACCGATGCTACCACTGTCTTCGGAACGGGCAGAGAAGTCGGAGCTGACGAAGACGATTTCCACTCGTTCAAGCGGAAAACAACGGAGATTGACCGGGACGAAAAGCAGGAAACCAAGCTGAAACAAATGTTGGAGGTCAAGGCGGGCGTGCATTCCGGTGTTGTCAAGGCCTACGGAGCCGTTCCTGCGCGACCGAAGAAGGTGGTAATGTTTAAATAGCATTCTGTGATTTGGGACTTGCTCTACTTCTGTGTTCAGCATTTTTGGCATTTCTTTGACATCGTTCTGTTGACATGAAGACATTATCTCCTCAAGAAGCATCCTACCTATGCAAGAAACGAAGTTGAGCAATTGAATGTAGACATGGTCAGTTGTAATGCGTATATGTCTTTCCTTTTGATCTGAGAGCTTGAAGAGTAGAGGAAAGAATGGGGATGCTCTTGTCGTTCAAATTCAAATTCATGGTCCACGGGGTATTCGGACCGTACCTTCGACAGTCTTCGTAATCTCAGCTGTGACCTCTCGACCAACTCCGCTCTTGCTCTGCTCTCGACCTTCTATCAACCCCAAATCTAACTTCTGTAGCAAGTCTAATCTATCAGACAGCTGTCTTATCACAGGCTAAATCGTAAATTGACACCTTTGCGGTCTTGCTCTCCCGATGTCGACATTGACAAAGAAAATAATATACGGTACTGCCTGGTACGCACACATCCGTCCCACATAAGCGATGTCACTCCACTTCCCTGGTGCTTCAGGGAAGAAAGAGAGGACGACGGCACTTGTAGTGCGTGCCGTGTTGAGTGGGTTTAGAGCTATAGATACTGGTGAGCTCGATCGTAAAGTGATGGGCTCGATGTCTGACTCTCTGGGACATTTTGATCGATTTTGGGTTACATTAAACAAGCTTGCCAGCCGAAACACTACCGGTGTGTTATCTCGGTTTTCTGACCGAATAATATCCCTCCGACGTCCGTGGCGTTGATTTTATTTCCAGCGAAGATCTTGTGGGCGAAGCGTTGCTTCAGTTGCAGAAAGAACATGATATCAAGCGAGAAGATCTTTTCATTCAGACGAAGTAAGACCGCCATCTCCAGTTTGTCATGCCATCTACATAATTTGTAACTTCCCGAAAGATTCACACCGATAGGGGTCAGGACGCTTCCCAGCCCATATCCTTATGACCCCTCAGAGCCCATCTCCAAGCAGATCGCAGCGTCGTGCCGAAATCCCTCGCCAATTTGCATACGACGTACATCGACAGCTACCTGATGCATTCCCCTTCCCGACCTTGGAGCAGACGCTTGAGGCGTGGCATGCACTCATGCAGCTGCAGGATGAGGGCAAGGTGCGCCTTATTGGCGTGAGCAACACATACGCCGTCCGGATTCTCGTGGCGCTGCAACGTGCGAGGAAGGTTCAAGTCGTCCAAAATAGATGGTACGAACAGAATGAATGGGATCACCAAGTACTCAATTATTGCAAAGAGACCGGAATAATGTATCAGTATGTGATCTTACATATTTCCTACCCCCGGACAGTCGGTGAGGGTCTGGGGTACACTGTAGTATGTGTGCTAATTCACACTATTTTGTAGATCTTTCTGGACGCTATCAGGATCACCATCGCTTCTAGCCCATCCAGAATTGTTGGAAATCGCAGAGATGTCGAAGATGACAGCTCCTCAAGCTGTATATAAACTGGCGCAGATTGAAGGGATCATTCCGCTCTCTGGGACCACTGATGAAACCCACATGCGCCACGACGTCGCAGTGGAAGAGCTTCCTTTGCTGAAGGATCAGAACAGCTTCTAGAGGAAGTACGAAAGTTCATCAGCGAATGATCCAAGATGTCTAGTACTGTGGAAAAGGAATGCTTGTATTAGGTCTGCGATGGCGGTTAACAGTGTATGATGAACCGAAGATGTAAAATAGACTGTACTGTATGGAAGAGGTGTTCGTGTTCATTGCCATGGATATCGCGACAGTAATACCTCCCAATCAATTTTTTCTTACGCATATACAGGTCTATGTCGGCTGGTGTGATGGTGCTTTTGGGATGAAAGAGGGAGGTGGAAGCGAAAGCTACCGTTTCAAGAAGAGCAGCGATCCGGATGTCGCGAAGTGTAATCCCAGGCTCAATAGAACTAGAATCGGAAGTCTCTGATAAAGCAGAAGTATCTTTCCGGGCGGTATGGGTCTGCGTAATGACGGTCAGCACAGGTTGGCGCCCAGCCGAAACGCTGATTGACACATGATGCTGGCGTACACAAAAGTGATCAGAAACAGGGAATTTCAGAGTTGGGAATTAATAATTCACCTTTTCGCTTTCTTGAAGACCTACAAGATATTCGAGAATAACACCCAATCGTACATTCAAGTTCATTACTAAACTTCCAACTAGGAAAGGGGATTTTGGGCCCTGCCAATTCAGAACATGGGTTCAATGTATTCGTAAGTTATCAGAAGCCAAGGATTACCTGCTCACTGGTTTATTGAAGCCATCATCCATTTCCATCGTTCTGATATTCCACCCGCGATAGAACAGCGGACGTAAATATCGCTCGGTTTCTGATTTTGTTATCAGAGCCGTAGAGTACTTTCCCATATACTTCTTGTAAGGTATTTTGTCGGGTACAATGAGTTTTGGACATATGACCCCCTCGTCGGTAGCTCGAAGCCAGGCCAAAACGGTCTTTGAATCTGCTTCGGTGTCGGGGTTGAGAATTGGCTCAGAATGAAAGTGCCGTCTTCTGCCCTGTAGACCCCTCTTGTGTTAAATGTCGACATTGGAATAGGGAGATATGGAGCAAACTTGAAGAACTCCGGAGGCTGCCTGTAGATGTAGCCGAGATGGATCTGCGTTGGCATTTCTGAAAATTGAAATGGCACCACTAGGTTGGCCGCTGAGACGAGGCATCGAAGCTGCGCGAAGGCGTGTAGATATTCTAAGACCAATTGAACGTAGCTGGAAATGGCCCATCATGCGCAGATAGAACAATATACTCTGGGGTATATGCAGCCAACTGCAGGCTGATAATTGGAGTAAAGTGGTCGGAAGCAACACGGGCGTTGGTTAACAGAGTCGGAGCCGGAACACGCAGTGGACGCGTCTTGTATTGCCGGACCGGACACCCGGATGGGTTTTGGGACGCTATTGCAACTTACGGAAGACCACCACCTTTGGTTACAATTATACGAAGTATCAGCGTGCGACATCTTGGAAACTGAAGGCTCCACATCCACGATAAAAAAATTGATCAGCCTCGAGGCCGTCAACAAGTTTTCCTAAAAGATCCCAGGAGGTACTATTTTTCGAAACGACGTCACCGACACCAAGACACAGCAATCTTGTGGAATGGGTGGCCATTATATCACATTCAGGATTTTTTCTTACAAAGGATGAGGAAATATGGTGTATCGACTCTACGACGCACCACGCCAACATGTTTGCATTAACCAACAACCTACGCACAACACTCTACTGTTTGTTGTTTTGCCTACCTTTGTGTCCGCTAGAAATGTACCAGGGAGTCATTTACAAGCACGAGACTTGACCAATAGCTCCAAGGCGGGTTTGGGCTGGGCTAACGCTGATACTGTGGATATCAGGCAATATACGAGTACAGGAAATGTGTCATGGTGCGTCCGTTTTACTTGCTGGAGGCCCATCCGATCTGATGAGACCTTAGGTACTACACATGGAGTGCTTTTCCAACGAAGTCCGACATAGAATTTGTGCCCATGTTTTGGGGCAATAAATCTATTGATCAGTTTAATTCGACGATGCAGCAAACGCTATCCAACAAGGCTTACAACGTAACATCCCTCCTGGGCATGAACGAGTTGCGTATCTGGATTATCGACCATTCTGCCAATCAGTTACTTACCAAAAATCTTTGAGAAGACCGGAACTAGCAGGTCAATCGAATATAACTCCGGAGGAAGGAGCCGATATGTGGAAAACTTATGTCCAACCATTCCATGATCAGGGACTGCGTCTGGGTAGTCCAGCACCTTCAAGCTCGCCAACCGGAAAGACATGGCTCCAGGGTTTCCTCTCGGCTTGCGGTGATGAGTGTACAGTAGATTTCATTGCTATGCGTGAGCCTCTATATCTTCATTCAACATCAATTGAACCAATCTAATAGTTTCACCGTTATAGACTGGTATGGCACGAACGCCTCGCAATTGATCAGTTATCTCGAGGACTTCAATAATACATTCCAGAAACCTCTCTGGATCACCGAATGGGCATGTCAAAACTATGCGAACCTTACTGCGCAATGCTCCTCCAGCGACGTCGTGGAGTTTATGAATGCCACTCAGTCTTACATGGATAACGCTGACTTTGTGGAGCGATACGCCTGGTTTGGAGCAATGGAGAACATGCAAGGAATCAATGAGGTGCGTAATTTTCTATTTTCGTTTTGATTCGTCGTTTTGTAATGTTTTTTTTTAAAAAAATCCCAGGACAATGCGTTGATGGATAACAATGGAAAAATAAACAGTCTTGGGCGTCAATATATAGGGGTGACCATTCAGACGTCAGTCTTACCTCCGCTGCGGTTATGACTCGCTGTTTTCTACGGTTTCCTATCATTATCATGACATGGTTTGCGCTTCCGTTGTCACAAATCCTTCTCTAGAGTTTGATGCTCGACGCATACTCATCCCGGTCCTGACTCCGTTTAATCATCCACATCTACTTTCATATCTAATTCATCCCTTCTTACGAACTTTACAGTCAAGACACCCTCGAACATTGCTCGAACACTACTAAATCCACCCTACATCTGTCGTATACAGTCGTAAAGTTACTATAATAGTAAGAAATAGGCAAAAATATATCCCAGAGCACAAATGAAGACAGGAACTTGATTTCAGGCGCCCATGGCAAGTACAAGGAAGTACTTCATTGGTCAAAGCTGTCCTGGAGTCGATTGCAGTCTACCACTGACCAATGTGTTGCTGCATACACGTGACTGCAAGTGTGGCGCCAAGGCAAGCTTCAATAACTCTTTGCTACCGAACCACGAAGTCCAACTTGTTGTCCACATGGTCATCGCGATGGTTGCGCGACGGACGACCCAATCTTCTGGTGTTATCTTCTTCTCGAATCGCGCAATCTGGTTTCTGGAGCGGCTGACAGCTGTTGCTATCACAAGCTTTTTGCAATTCATATATTCGGAATCTTGTTCTGGATGGAATTCAGATGAATTGCAACAATTTACCGGGCGCTACATAGCTTTTTATTGAATGTGCCAGGTCTATAAGCTCATAAAAGAAGGCCATTTGTGAGGATTTGGGAAGAATGGGTGGCAAGAACATGTTCTACGTAGCAACTTACGTTCGTCGAGAGCAAGTGCTTTTCTCCTAATGATCAACTTTAAACAAAAGGGTGAGGTTCACAGTGATGGATATTCCCTCCCTCAAGGATTTCGCATTTTTTTATTGCATTGCGTATCATAGGTGGCAAGCTATCTAAGTATGTCGCCATTATCTGTGATTGAATTGTCCCTTGGTCCATACGATTGCTCCGACGCGGGGCTGACTGTGGCTGACCATGGTCAAACCTATGGATCGTGCAGACTTGGGATGACTTTTGATCTCTTCGCTCGCACCATCATTTTCTTCCGCCACCGGGGTGCTCAAGAGTCCACGAGGAATCACAGACAAGACGGCACTTGTACGAGCTGATACTCTGCAACGCACACTTCTTCGTAACGACCACATGCACCGTGCCTGTGTTCAATGTGTTCAATGCTGCTCAACGAAGTAAGCTTTCCTTGCTATATAATCACTACGAGTATCTGGAGAGAGCTCTATTGTTCTTCTTTGGCCTCGACATTCCGTGTCGGTAATTGTATACGACGATGAAGTCGGCTTCCCTTTGGGCCCTCCTTCCTGCTGTGCTGATCGCCACCTCCACGCTCGCTGCATTCCCTATCGCCAATGTCAAGAAGGTCACCACTCTACCCACTGTCGCTAACAAATTCATAGTCGAACTTGATGACATCGCGAATATCCCAAACAAACGCTCCTTTACACGCGTAAGCAACTTTCATTCGGACTTCGCAATATGTCCAGCTGACCGAAGCCTATTCGCGACTCCAGTCCCTTGATGCTATTTATTCCTCTTTGAGAGAACGCGACGTAGAGTTCGAAGTTACCAAAGAGTTCGACACAGAAGGCATCTTTGTTGGTGCTTCTGTTGTCCTTACTGTGCGTCCCTTTCCCATGTATTTATTATCATTCGATTACTGAAACGATTTTGAAGAACGCCGAGGTTAGATAATCTCGTCGTTCATCCGGCATGACCTCCTGACTCACCCCACCTAGGATGTTGTTGCCATCGAGAACACCCCTGGTATCAAGGCCATTCGTCCAGTCAGGTCGTTCACGATTCCCAAGTGAGTGCAGCCTAACACTTAGTGTATACCATCGACTGACCGTCATTAAGACTGGTCAAAAAGCACGTTGTGACCGGCAAGAACGACCCCGAACTACCCCCTAATCCCCTCTCGACCCACCTTCTCACTGTTAGTTTTTCTTTTTCTACTTGCAACTTTGGTTATTCAATCATACTCAATTTCTTTATGATCGTACCAGGGAGTCGACAAACTCCACGCGCAAGGAATCATTGGAGCTGGCGTGAAGATTGGAATGTAAGTCAATCGTTGATCACCTTTTCGAGACCGCGATAGTAACACAAGTCTTGACCAGCCTCGACACTGGAATTGACTACAATCATCCAACTCTCGGAGGAGGAATCGGAAGTAACTTCTTGGTTATTGGCGGTTATGATTTCGTCGGAGATGCCTACGATGGATCCAATACCCCTATTCCTGACTCCGACCCTCATGACAACTGCCAAGGTGCGCATATATTTTGTTTTCGATTTCTTCAAGAGGGCTGGGCTTAAAAACCTTCAAGGCCATGGAACACACGTTGCTGTATGTAAGGCTCTGTAATTCGTTTCTCGTCATAATAACCTTTCTGTAGGGTATCATCTCGGCCCTTCCTGGCAACGATTTCAACATCACCGGTGTTGCTTATGGTGCAAAGCTGAACGCGTACAGAGTTTTTGGATGTGAGGGCTCGGTTACCGAAGACGGTCAGCCTCTCTTCCAAATGTCTCTACATCTGTCTCAAAAAGCACCTAAATCACAGTTCTTGTGGACGCCTTAATCAAGGGTTATCAAGACGGAAATGATATTTTGAATCTGTCGCTGGGTGGTGCCGACGGTTGGGCTGCTTCTTCTAGCGCCGTTGTTGCAAGCAGACTCGCCAATCTTGGAAAGATCATTGCAATCGCTGCTGGAAATGATGTATGTCCTCGCCTCGTTTATCTTGTGCCCTGTTTATCTGACTTTGGCTTGATCAGGGAACAGATGGTTCGTGGTACTCCTCCAGCCCCGGAAATGCACACGACGCCATCTCCGTTGCAAGTGTTGACAAGTAAACACCCTTTTATGTCTATTTTACAAGATTTCGTAACTGACTAAATCTCAACAGCACCATCATACCTCTCCAAAACGCAACTGTCCATGGTGTAACCCACGATCCTATTACTTACTTCGCCTCGCTTCCTTTCCCAATTGAAGGAGTTCTGCCCGTGTATGCGACTTCAAACGACACTACGATCGCAGATGATGCCTGCGACCCTCTTCCTGATACCACCCCTGATCTTTCTGATAAGATCGTCATCGTTCGCCGCGGAAGCTGCAATTTTGCAAGTGCCGTTATATGTGCCCCTTCTATAGCTTGATTGACCCATGATATTCGTATAGGTTCAGAAACTGGACCACATATTCGCAAAGGGTGCCAAGGTTGCGTTGATCTACGAGTAAGTTGACGCTGTTTGCATTCCAGCACTCGTGTTGACATTCCTTCCAAAGTAATGGAAACGGGTTCGCTCGTATTGGCGTTGATGATTACCAGGCAACTCTTATCCAAGCCGCAGATGGAGAATATGTAAGCTCGTTCTGAGTTCATCGCTCTGCTCCTAGTTGGCCGGCTTATCTTTGATTCGATTATAGCTCGTGCAACAATACGCAGCTGGAAATCCCGTCGCTCTGTCCTTCCCTCAAGTCGGTGGATCGTATGCCTTCCCTTCAGACCATGGAGGGCTTGTGTCTACATTCTCCACGTAAGCAGGACATGTGTATTCAACCCCTCTTCGATTTGTACTGACCTTTGTATCAAGATATGGCCCATCTAATGATTTCCACTTCAAGCCTGCCATTGCTGCCCCAGGTGGAAATATCATCTCCACAATGCCTCTTGCTCTCGGCGGATTTGCTGTCCTGTCCGGAACGTCAATGGCTACTCCCTTCGTTGCTGGTGTCTCTGGTCTTCTCCTCTCCGTTAAAGGAAAGTCGCCCGCTGTCGCCAAGTCGGCGCGCACATTGTTTGAGACTACTTCCAGCAAAATCGCGTCAAGCAACACCGATCGCGACCCATGGCACACAGTCACTCAAGCAGGCGCTGGATTGATCCAGGCCTACAACGCTATCCATGCTCAGACCATCGTATCTCCCGGAGAACTCATTCTCAACGACACTGCCAATTTCAAGAGAGTGTACGTGCCCTCCTAAACATTGACCTCGCTTAGTAGTTTATCTTTTGGTTGTCTTTAGCCACACCTTCACCGTCAGGAACACTGGTAAAACCCCCAAGCAATACAAGTTGAGCCATGCTCCTGCTGGAACAGCTTTGACAGTCCAAGCCGTAAGTATAAGTATTCGTAGCATCTTTTTACCCAAATTACTAAACGTATGGTTTTTAGGGCACTATCTTCCCTGCATTTGGTCCTGTACCTGTCTCGTCGAACGCTGCTAGCGTCGTCATCACTCCTTCATCGTTTACCGTTCGCCCAGGCCAAAGCCAAACTGTCGTTGCCAGTTTCAGACCCCTACAGGCCTCGATGCCTCCACCTACCCCGTATACAGTGGTTTCATCGATGTCGTCAGCGGTTCCGAAAAATATCATGTCTCTTACCTCGGCCTTGTCGGCAGCTTGAAGAACAAGCAAGTTGTCGATAACACGGATTACTTCTTCGGCTTTCCTATCCCTGCCATCCTCGACGCTGCAGGCGACATCCAAGGCGGCGCGGCTAACTATACATTTGTGGATGGAGACTATCCTTCTCTCTTGTGGCGGTGATTATCTTATGACAAAACTTTTGCACATATCCCCGGCGCTCAATAATGTTTTCTTTTCAGACTGGTCTTTGGAACACCCGCCTTGCGTATCGACCTCGTCGATCCCTCTATCAGTCTCGTTCCTACATTGGGCAAACGTGGACCTAGAGGCGCCTCTTTCTTCACTTTCCCCACAAAAACAAAGGCGGTTCCTTCGCCCGCGTCAAAGTTGTAGGCCCTCTTGCCTCCTTTGACTACATCACCCGACAGAGCGAGGTACATACTATATAACTCTCTTGCGATTGCGCGACGTCTGACTTCATTCCTTTTCAGGACGTCCCATCGGGGACGGCGTGGAATCTCCTCAACGTGGACACACCTACATTTGCAAACGGCACCGCTGTGCCAAAGGGGGCTTACCGCATTCTATTGCGCGCCCTCAGAGTTACTGGCGACGCCACAAAACAGGAGGATTACGAGTCGTGGTTGAGCCCAGTCATTGGCTTCCAGACGTAGTTTAAACCTCTCTTCTGTAACCCTGATTTATGTAAAAAACCAAAACCTAATGCGAGAAGAGCTCACAGCCTCCTCAAAGTTTTCTGAAGGATGTGGCCCCACGGGGAAATAAGACGCGTGATGACTTGGCGTTGAGTTTCCATCGATATTCGAAGGCTCATGCGCCTCTTTTTGCTGGGTTCGTGTTGGGTTGTGTGTACTAACCCCTGCCCGTTCTTCGTTGTACGACCGCTCATCACTTTCCATTAAAACATCGAACTCTGCTATATGCCAAAAGAACCCGGCCCGCGTCTTACATAAAACCTAAAAATAACTTCAATAAAATACCATGTGTAAGTCGAAAATTGATGTCGGAAACCATCGGTCACTTAATCAGGTGGATCCCCTTTGGTTGGATACGGGAAATGAGCATTCTAGTTCCAAGCTTGTCAAAAGAATCCTGGCTATTCTTTCAATGGTGGCCTGGAGTTAGAGCATGGCATAGACACTGCCGTCAATGCCTTCAAATAACTCCTTATTTGATATTTCATTCATGACATAGTTTCTCACTGTGCCCATTTTTAGTCCGTTAAAAGCCATCCGCCAGTCGTATGGAGACAAAGATAGTCCACTCTTGCTCCCCATGCAGGGAATCCCTCTATTGCTGCTAGCACTTGCTGTTCTCTACGTCGTTCGAAAGCTATTAAGCTATTGGAATGCACTGCGCGCTATTCAGTATGTTCCGCTCCCTTGTTATAATTCTTTTGGTCAGGTTTTAATATGTCTTTTGAAAGGAATCTCTCAGGATATCGTGTTCTCTTTCGCGATGTCAGTGTCATGTCTTTCTTGGGATCTATTCCTGGCGTAGCACCAGGCTTCCACTCCTTCTTTCAAGACAAACATAGCGGTACGCCTCTCTTCCACTATACATCCCACGATGAATGCCCACTCACGAAACTGAATTACACTCGGTCCCACCTCAGTCTTCAAGGAATGGGATATAATCTCGATGGTATGCTTAGCTGTCTATTTCTCCTAGTGATAACCTCTGATACTACGGATGCGTCTAGGTGTCTGCCTTTCCGCACACATCGACAGCGTTTGCAATTGCCGATGCCGATGTGATCAAGGTATGGCGTTCAGCGGGTTATCCCTCAACCTTGAATAGAGGATTGATAACCATACCTTGATGAAGGAAATTACTTCGTCCAGATTTCGGTTTCCGAAACCTATGGAACAATATATTGGACTGTCTGTGTATGGGCACAACATTATCGCATCCGAAGGCGAGGATTGGAAGAAATACAGGAAGATAACCGCCCCAGCGTTCTCGGACGTATGTCTTGGTTTAAATAATTGTATAATTGATTTACATATCTGATCACGATCGTAGCGCAATAACAAACTTGTCTGGGATGAGACGGTCAAGATAATGGACAGCTTATTCAATGAGGTATGGAAAAACCAGGATGTCGTTACGGTTGACCACTGCCTGGACATCACCCTGCCAGTTGCGTGCTCAGATTTTGTTAAAATCATCTCATATGGCTAACATTTCCGTAGATTGCGCTATTTGTTATCGGAGTCGCTGGTAAGTTTCTCCTTTGTATTCAGAAGTCTAAAGATTGACATCGATGCAAGGGTTCGGTAAAACGATGTCATGGCATGACGACGATCGAGGCATCCCCGCTGGTCATCGGATATCCTTCAAAGATTCTGTCCACACCGCATCCGTTGATATTACAATGAAGTTGCTATTTCCGAACTGGCTTTTAAAATATGGTACACCTCGCTTGAGGAAGGTCAAGCTTGCGTATGAGGAATTGGGGGTGAGTTATTTTGTCTTGATTTTTATCCACTTCAAGGGACGTCTGACTATGTAACTCAATAATCAGGTATACATGGCTGAAATGGTTCAAGACCGCATCACATCCGAGAAAATAGAGCGTCATGATCTTTTTACTAACCTGTTGGAAGCTAACAATGACGATTCGGATGGAATTCGGCTCACAACAGATGAGCTTCTGGGTGAGAATCATGATGTTCTCATCCAAACATTGCCTGATCCTTTGAGTTGAAAGGCAATATCTTCGTCTTTCTCTTGGCTGGACACGAGGTAGGCGAGCCTTAGAAGAGTTGACACAGAGGCTCGAACTATCGTCAAACAGACTACCGCACATACTTTGTGCTTCACCTTTGCTCTTCTAGCTCTCCACGAAGAGGAACAAGAGAAACTTTTTCAGCATATCAAAATTACCCTACCTGATGGCAGAATGCCGGTACGTACCTCGCATCTCTGTATGTTTCTGTTTACAAGTTCAACTTCCATTAATCCTCTATAGACATATGAGGATATGCCTCGTCTAACACACTCCATGGCGTATGGCCTCCTGCAGGATGTTCAAACCACTACTGATATCAGATTGATTTCTTAGAGCCTTCTACGAAACATTGCGCCTATTCCCACCTGTCTGTATATTTATGCCACCAACCAGCTGCAGCTCAATAACAATTCACAGGCAGCGTCGATTCCTAAGGTCAGCGCTGAAGACACGGTGCTCACAGTCGGCAACATCCACGGTCAGAAGAGAACAGTACCCGTCGCCAAAGGTACACGTGTTATAATCCATTGCTCTGGCCTTCACTACAATCGTACGTGTTACGCGCTTAATCGTTTACAAATTATCCTAACATAGATCGCATTAATTGTAGCTCGCTACTGGGATGAGCCGGAGTCGTTTAAACCATCGCGTTTTCTCAAACCTGATTGGAACCGAGACGCGTTCCTTCCATTCAGTGCCGGTAAGTCCCCTTGTATTGTACTTGCTCTGAACTTCTTCTCTGATTTGTATAGGTGCCCGTGGATGTCTCGGTAGAAAGTGAGATTTTGATTCCGAGACCACGAAAACATGTCTAACGAGCTACCAGATTTTTTTGAGACGGAAGGAATTGCCGTCTTAACCATGCTGGTATTGCGCTATAAGATCAGTATCAAGGATGAGCCTGAATTCTCGGGGAGACATTTGAACAACGTTATAAGAGAATTCTCAAAGCATACACCAGGTTGACGTTGACGTAAGCTACAATCGTCTATGGATACTATCAATTCTGACAAAAGAATAACAGGCCCGAGCGAGTCCCGCTGACATTCACTCGAAGATCATAGACTGCTTGACCATAACTTGACGGAAGTGCTAATCGAAGACGTTGACGGCATTGTGATGGATACAACTGGAACAGTCGCGCAGGAAGAGGGCTGTGGACGACGAAAGAAGTTCATAAACACTTTTTACATGGAGGAAAGCCTCAGATGGTGGAAGCAATGATAGCAGGATGTAATTAGAGACATTTGGTGGCTTTCTGCGCTGCAGGCAATCTTTTTTCAGCTTTTTAAAATTACAGAAAGTCTCTTCAAAAAAAAAATTGAGAGCGTTATGATAGTGAGTTCTTGCCATCTGGGCCGAGCTGCCCGAGCGTAGATTAGAAGTGCATCTCATCAGCGGCTGTGCACAATTTGTGTGCTAGCGCGCTTTCGTAGTCAGATAACAATGCACCTTTGCCCACGAGCATTCCAAGCCTTGCAGACATGAGTTGCTAGGGTAGACCGGATTGGCCTACTTCAACGTAGTAGCAGTTTTGAAAAGATTGCAAGAACTAGGACTCTGAGTTGACTCCGAGTCGACGTTCACTCGACATGGCGGCGGTGGTCATGACTCAGATGCGCAACGTCCAAATCTGGCTATTTGGATAAGGCTCTTATCAAACAGAGGCGGACATCAAAAAATGAAAACGCCCTACCATTTTGCAGATAGCTGTAATTTTGTTGAAATTCCGCCGCCGACATGCCGTCTTTTGATGACTGATGAGGACAAGACGTTCTGCCTTCGAACTTCTCCAATCAACCGCCCACAAACTCCGAATCGACTCTCATCATCCAAAAAATCCAAATCGCACAGGCGCAAGCGACGCATTTGTCCGAAATTCTGGCCCAAAGGCGGAGAGACGGCAAGACAAGTCGTGCTTCGGAAATGGTGACAATGTACAGGATTGGCCAAGCAAATCTCTTTGTCCGTCAGCATGTAGGAGTGGTGTCGGTGGTACGAAGGCTTCCTTCAGAGAGATATTTCTGTGGGTTACGGAAGCGTACAAAATGCGAAGGTTGATGCCCTCATCGAAACGACCTGACGTTGTGCGCCCATGGGCGTTCGGCCGAATTTCTCAATCTTGGAGGACGGTTACTCTGAACCTGCCTTGTGGCGCCGTTTTCCGACAGTATATTTGAATAACTCGAGCGCGAGAACAAAGTTGCAGATACAATATGTCAACGAGCTCCTTCGCCGTTCGAGAGGAGCCCTTCTTGATATAGGCGTTGTGGATGGCTTCGATTGAAAGACGCACCCTATCCTTGATCTTTTGTGCCAACACGCAGAGCGAGATGTGTTCGCCGTTCTTCTTTCTACAAGAGATTGTTTTTTAGAACTTGAGTCTGTAAACTGTTGGATCTGTCAATCTCTCGGCAGTCGCTATTGGACGAGGATATCAATGACTGTTTCGAAACCGCCCCGCTTCTTACGACAGCATATGTGAATGGGCCAATTCAACAGATATTTTCTCCCTTTGGACCAACTTCTGCACTATCAACATAATATTTCAACTTCGGGTTCTGGAGAGATCGTTACCATCGTCAACACTCGTGTATTGAAGATATTGGTTTTGTCTTCTCAGTTGTCACCCTTTCTTCCTCGTCAATGTAAAATTGCTTCGACAATCTCATACTACCCACCATCGAAGAAATGAGGATGATTCTTCCCAGCCAAAATATATTTCCGAGCCTCATTCGGATGGTTTCTAAGTCGTTCCCCTGCCCATTGAAGAGATTGGATATTCTTTATCCTCGATCCGTCGAGCCTAGCGAACTGTCTAATTTTCTTCTGCTTACCCCGGCATTGACTGTGTTGCGTGCTACTCTGCCGTCTTCCGACTCGAATATTCTCAATCTCGCCTTTGGCTATATTGTATGAACCGGCCTCTCCTCCCCCTTTATAACTATGCAAATTTTCTCATTCTCACGAGACAATGAAACCAGCGCAGACATAGTGACAGCTTCGAACACAAACGTTTCGTTCTATGCGTTCGCTTTGTAGACGCCCAGAGCATGTTGCAGCAGATATATTCCCGTCTGGAGAATCGGGACCCTACGTCGGCTTCTGCAAGTGAATTAGCGTCCTTGAATGCCTAGCTATGCGAAAAAGTTCCCAACCTGTAGGAACGATATTGTACGCGACCAAATAACTATGAAACTGGTTGGAACGACCAAGTTAGCCAAATCCTGACGAAGATCTACTCCGTCACATTGAATGATATCAGAGATATATGTGTGAGTCGCTCGACGTTTAATGAACTGTATATGCGCAATAGTTTTCTAGGATAGTTACATATTCCGCCTCGTTGGTTCTTTTTCGCTTAGTTGTCCACATCTTTTTTTCTCGGGTGTCCAGGCGATAGCCACATAGAGTTGTATGAACTGTACCATCATTGTGAGTCATTGGCTTCCAGACGTAATTTAAACTACGAGAAGTGCTGACATCCTTCTATATAATCGGATGTGATCAAACGAAAAAACAAGACGCGTAACAACTTGGTATTGGGTTGTAGGTTCGTGGATTGTATGCATTGAGATTCTTTCACATACGTGTTTTTTTTTTTTTTTTTTTTTTTGTTCCTTCTATTTTTCCCCCCCATCTTCGTTTTCTTTCTTTTAGTTTCATTCCTTCCTAACTTCCGCGTGTTTTCCCCTCGGGTCTTCAGACGACAGCCACATAGAGGAGTTTTGTAAACTGTACCATCACTAGGCGAAACTGTACTGCTGCAGACAGATACCAGTAGACCGATCGTGATGAATACCAGAATACACATGATCATATGAACACTTTATCATTGTCGTCGCAACGGACACAACCTCCGCAGGTACTTGACGGTTGGAGGATGGTCATCTAGCGATTATCTATGAAGGTTGCGCAGTATAAGCAGGAAGATCGACGTACCCCGCTCCCCAGTCGAACTGGGAAGGGAGAGGTCATTTAATCTGTGAACTTTGAAGCGAACCCAGGAAGATCGGCGTGACCAGTAATCTCTCAACCACACTGCGTCGGAGTGTCCGCCGAGGTTTTAGATTCTGGAACCATGACAGATGCCGGCACTATATAGGAGTCAGCCACAAAGTCCACCGGTGAGAGCACACAAAATACCAAGACAGCGGCCTACATCTAAGCCAAATGGCCGATGACTTTGGCAGTGTGTAGACTGAGAGCTTCATTTTGGATGACTATATGCGTGTATGATCATCTTTGTAGGTGACTGAAGATAACGATGACTTACTGTGATCATAACGCCCACGGGTGATGGCAAGCTGTAGACCCATCGCTGAAGAATGGCGTCGTCGTACAAAGGCGATCGATGTATGGACGGGCATTGACTATGTCATGGACAATGGCGAGCTCTGATCCAATGTTTAACGGCTTCGGCGCATCGAATGGTTGATGGCCATCGATTAAATGTTTGAGTGACTATATGCGCGACATACTTAGTATTGAAAAGGATGGGTGAGACGACAACGGGTGCTTACTCTGATGATGACACCGAGCGAGATCAAGTACTTCTAGTACACCGACCAGAAGAAGAAACGACGCTGATAGTTGTATGCGCCATAGTGTATGAATCGCAGGAAGGCAACACGCGTCCAGAGAACATATCGCTCGAGAGCAAAGCCGTTCGCCTCTGAGTGAGGGCGGGGAAGAAGCGAGATGGTGGTGGTTTGGGAGAAAGAGGAATAGCAGGAGGGGAAAGGTTTATATACGTTTCGAACACAAGATGGTCGTGTTTGTGCACAGTCTACGATCGATTTGTTTGACATGCGCTCGTCCAATCGGCGACTAGTCCAAGATACAATATGCCGTGTGCGAGTCCATACGTTCTAGATTAAGACGAAAAACATGGTAAAATGGTTTCTGATACCGGGATTTTTGTTATCACTTCCCATCCAAGCTAAAAGACAACGCATCAAGATGCGTTGCGGACATCCAAATGTCGGTCGATAGGAAGACAGAGTTTGGCTACAGTATGGTTCGAAGTTAATCGACCTGGTTCAATCGGAGTCGAGCCTCAAGAAATTCGTAAAAAAGTCCACGTTGGTGCCAGAGATGTGGGGCGGAAAGACCGAATTCAGCGATTGTGGGCGCCTAAGAATTCCCACCACCTTATGCATGCGGCCATAGAAGGGTGGGTCTAGTAAAGACAAAGAATGAAGGCACAGATCGATGAGATCAGAATGAATTCAGCCTCCAGCTCCACAACGATAGATGATCCAAAAGAGCAGCAATAGCAGCACGAATAAAATTGATGGCGTTTGGAAGAAAGCCACTTTGGACAAAACTTGGCCGCATGCGAAGATGACTCAGCAAGATATTCACGTGCACTGCAAGTCTTAAGTTACTAGTTTTCAGTCTGCAAAACATCTCGAATTTGGAATCTCGTTACTCGTAAATAACTCGTAAACGGTAATGATGCATATACATCTTTTGATTTCGTTGACAGGGTACATCTATCGGCTGCCTACCTCATCTGAACTGTCAAGACAAATCATACTCATAAGAGGCTAGGGACCGAATAAAGGTCAACCAAAACACCCCATCGACCAGGATCTACTCCAGCTCGCAATATGCTCTATTGGATTCAAGTAAGTCCTTCATAGCCCTAATCTTCACCAGCTCGTCTCACCAAAAACAGCGATCCGTCCAGACAAAATTCAAAAGCCTAAAGCAAGCAGTTCGTCTCACAACATGGCGCGCGCAGCGCAGATTACTCTCTAAATCAAAGCTCGCCAGGACATCACAGCGTGTTCACACCACGTCCAAGAGCACAATATGCTTTGACAAAGCCGTGATCATCCCTTCCCTGCCTGGCGTTTCGCAAGCACAACTACCTGACCCACCTTGCCCCCACCTCCTTCTCTGCAACCAAGTGCCCACAGATGCAGAAGCCGAACTCATCCTTGATGCAATCGCACAAGCACAAGAGGAAGCGGCACGCTTGACCGCCACTTTTTCGCAAAGGCGGAATACTGAGTCCCAGTCGAAGGATGATCATGATCATGGTGGCCAGACGAGCCATGCATGGAAACTAGCGATGACACACAAGATAGACCAAGCAAACATCTTCATTCGCCAACACCAAGGACTCCTATCAGCTATCCGCCAACTTCCTGCCGAGATTCTGCAAGAGATATTTCTACACGTTGCCCACTGCCACTTAAATCATCACGATCTGCAATGGCGACTTGACTTAAACGAACACCCGTCACTTGCGCTCTCCCAGGCCTGCGGCTCCTGGCGTACAATTGCTTTGAACATGCCACCCTTATGGGGCCACCTCCCCACCATCCGGCTGAGCCGATCCCTTATGACTACGAGGGCTGCAGATGCAATATCTCCACGAGCTGCTCCGGCGTTCCACCGGAACTCTCCTCGATCTATGCATTGACGCGACACACTTCTACCCAGTCCAAGCAGACAAACACCACCACCCCACCGTCGACCTCCTCTGCCAACACGCCGAGCTATGGAAGACAGCCGCGATCAAACTGAACGTGTGCGTCCTCGGAGGGCTGCGAAGCATCAAGGGCCGACTCACCGCGCTCAAGTCCTTGACCCTCTCAGCATCGATACCGCCGTTGATGCTGCCCCCAGATAGCATCGACTTCTTCGAAGAAGCACCCCAGCTCACATTCGTTCATATCGCTACCCCCTTCCCACAGGAAATTCCTTTTCCTTTT
Source organism: Psilocybe azurescens (assembly GCA_023853785.1). Taxonomy (NCBI): domain Eukaryota; kingdom Fungi; phylum Basidiomycota; class Agaricomycetes; order Agaricales; family Agrocybaceae; genus Psilocybe; species Psilocybe azurescens. The sequence goes on from JAJIRX010000885.1 coordinate 19,362, forward strand.
GCACAGCTTAAGCACTACAAGGAAAGATTCAACTTTGAGGAGCTTCAGATCACTCGTGCCATGCGCTCCCCGGTACTAGAAACACTAACTATGATCGCACTCACCGTCGAACTCGCCTTCCCGATGCTTACCTTGCCCTGCCTCGTCCAGTTGCACGCGGTGTTTCCATACAGGCTCGACCTCAACTATCCAAATGCAGGTTGCTTCGATAACCTCACGCTGCCCTCTATCCAAGACATCCGAATCATCGCCCGCAAAGAAAACATGACGCGCACACTCCGGCGCATGCTCAAGAACTCATCTCCCTGCCTCGCGCTGAAAACATTGGCCATCTGCTTTGAGTCCATCGAGCCCGGTCAGCTGACAGGCCTGCTTCAGCTAGCGCCGGCGTTGGTTCATTTAAACGCTACGCTTCCATTGAAATCTGGTATCGATATTCGCAAGCTCGCCGGGGCCGGCCTGAGTGGGCGCCCTCACCCACCTCTTGTTCCATTATTAGAGACGTGCGAGTTTCTCCACGACGACGACAACCCTGCCGATGTATCGATAGCTCTTAACACTCTGGCCTCATTTCGATGCGAGCCCCAGGCTCCAACCCAATCGCTTGAAACATTCACCTCAAATACCAACCTCCCGCTCGTCTTCCCAGTCGAAGGCCCATGGCCAATCCGCCACCTCAAAAACCTCTCTATTTCCTTCTCTGGACCTGAAAGCCCTCGATTACAAACACAGCACATGCGCTTGGAAGACTGGTCCATCACTAACACCTCCTTCAATCTCGGGATCCTGAGAGACGTGCTCGTCGGCAAGTTGCCGGGTTTGCTATATCATGGGTACCACGAGCAAGGTGGTATTCGAAGCTGGAGCGAGAATGATAAAGTCGGAAAGATTCTCGCGAGGATTGATGCTATTAGAGTGGATCATGCCAGAGATATCTATGTACGTTTTGTGTTCCCTTCCTGCAAAGGAAGCACTAAATACTTTCATGACATAGGCCTCGGATGCGCTTTATGCACTGAAGAGTATTGCAACGTGCCAATGTCCAGGAACCAAAAACGGGGCACTCGCAAGGAAAATTCTGGATAAATGGTCACCTATAACAGAAGACCCCGACGCTTTGAAACACCGCCATTGGGCGAGGCAGGGAGACCGTTCTTTGGTTTACATCCCAAATGACAGCGGTAAGAAATCATTTTTGTATCACTCTTTATTTAGAAATTGATGGCTGACTGCGTCGTGGTTCTGGTGCTGGTTGCAGATCTGCGAACAGAATCTCCTGCCGATATCGTTTGGGGGTGAGGGATGATCGTCCGCCTATGTTTTCATTTAGCTTTTGAGACTTGTCGGACCACTTGCTGCAATTATTACTGTCATAATTTTCGTTCAATCGCAATTATAAACGTGTCTCGTTGGGAACTCAAATTCCGTTCGATACAACTCACATGATTACACACACCCCATAACTTTACGACATGTGCACCTCACTTCCAAGAGCGTGGCAATGCGCGCTACAAAAGTCCGCGATTATCCCCTCCCCTCCCTGCCCGGCGTTTGGACGACACGACTCGGACCATCTGAGCACCGAAACCCGTAGACTGGGTGATCTATTACGACCCTATGCATATACCAGTCGCACTATGGGCGCTCAAATTGCCTTGTGTAGGCTCTAATCACTTTTCCTTGGTCTAACGACTGTTGAAGCGATAGTGTTAAACTGTGCAGAAAGTGCTTAGTAGTGTCGCGCGTGGTGGGTGCGGCCACTGTGACCTGTCATTTGTGGTGGATTCAGCAGGAAAATCACAAAAGAGAAATGCTACTGCGACACCCTAACAATTAGTTCGGTCATGTTCAGGAGGCAATAATACAATCTCGCCTTTTCCTCCACTCGTTCCGGACAATTAAATTTCATCTCTGAGAACAATCCTAGAGCGGCGAGCCACGGGATACTAGCAATGACGATGAACTTATTTCTGGTCGTTTCTCATTGGGCGTCACAGATGGAGTGAACTCGTATCGCAGGGCTGGTGTCTCGGTGCTAGCACCTGATCTTGCGGCTTCTTCGCCCTCTGCTGTATGAATATCGGCCACAGAAGGAGTCGGATTTTACATGTGTCGTGTCCTTGATTTCTGCGTTCCATAGACACTGGCAACGCTGTCAATGTCGGTCCCTTTGAGCCCGCAACTTTCTTCGCTGGTGGCCGTCCGAGTGCCGCTTGTATAATATTTCTCCTTTCAAGTCATTACCCTCGTACCTCTATTGCGTAAATGTGAATTTCATGTTGTTGATGATACCAACAGCACAGAGTTAGCGGCGGCCACTGCGAACTTGAAACGAAACAGCGAAAAACATGCCTCTATTGAAAGTCCAACGTCTTAGAACGGTCTATATTCGCTTCCCCGATCGTGCGGACTATTTGTCGCCGAAGTGGCATTCCCATCTAGAAGATGCTGCAACCTTGAAGAATCAGCTCTACGAAAAAGTGTCGAGTTTGTATGAGCAGGATTATTTCTGACCAAACAACGCCGGAATGGATTGGGATGTCCAAGTTGTTCAGATCACGACCAGAATTAATAGCGCAGTCCCTTGGCAGTCCCAGTGAATGATGTCAGAGACATAGTTGTAAGCTGTTCATGAATCATCGCGCGATGTTCCTTGATGGCTACAGCATCAATGAGCCCAACAGTTTACTGGGATTCGCTATCCGTTGCAGACGATTGGCAAACAATATCGTTCCAAGATTACTCGGCATCTAGTCTCAATTACCGCCGCTGACTTTTAAGCTTCGAGAATAAATGCTGTACTCTAGTCACTCTAGTGTAGGTTACGAGAGACAACGATGAGATTCAAATGAGGTTCAAATGCAAGTAGAAAATACTTAATACGAAAGAGCTTTCAGCATGCTATACAATCGGATGTGATCTCATATAATCAAATGAAAAAAACAAGACGCGTAACAACTTGGTATTAACTATGGGCTGTAGGTTCGTGGACTGTGTGCATGTGAAAAACCTTTCACATACTTGTGTATTTTTGTATTTTTGTTCTATTTTTTCCCCTGTCTTCGTGTCTTCGTTTTCTTTCTTTTAGTTTCATTTCTTGCTAACGTCCGCGTGTTATTGCCCTCGGGTCTTCAGACGACAGCCACATAGAGGAGTGTTGTAAACTGTACCATCACTAGGCGAAACTGTACTGCTGCAGACAGATACCAGTAGACCGATCGTGATGAATACGAGAATACACTTGATCATATGAACACTTTATCATTGTCGTCGCAAGGGATACAACCTCCGCAGGTACTTGACGGTTGGAGGATGGTCATCTAGCGATTATCTATGAAGGTTGCGCAGTATAAGCAAGAAGATCGACGTACCCCGCACCCCAGTGGAACTGGGAAGGGAGAGGTCATTTAATCTGTGAACTTTGAAGCGAACCCAGGAAGATCGGCGTGACCAGCAATCTCTCAACCACACTGCGTCGGAGCATCCGCCGAGGATTTGGATTCTGTGACCAGGACAGATGCCGGCACTATATAGGAGTCAGCCACAAAGTCCACGGGCGAGAACACACAAAATACCAAGATAGCGTCCAACATCTAAGCCAGATGACCGATGATTTTGGCAATGTATAGACAGGGCGTTGTGTTTTGGGTGACTATATGCGTGTATGATTAGTTTTGTAGGTGATACAAGACAACGATTACTTACTGTGATCATAACGCCCATAGGTGATGGCGAGTGTCAGGCCCATCATTGAAGAATGGCGTCGTTGTACAAAGGCGATCAATGGATGGACGGGCATTGACTATGTCATGGACAACGATGAGCTCTGATGACAACGTTTAACGACTTCGGCGCATCGAATGGTTGATGGCCATCTATTAAATGTTTGAGTGACTATATGCACGACATACTTAGTATTGAAAAGGATGGGTGAGACGACAACGGATGCTTACTCTGATGATGCCACTGGGCGAGATCAAGTACTCCTACTACACCGACGACATCGGGAAGAAGAAACGACGCTGGTGGTTGTATGCGCCATAGTGTATGAGTCGCAGGAAGGCAACACGAGTCCAGAGAACATATCGCTCGAGAGTAAAAGCTGTTCGCCTTTGAGTGAGGGGGGGGCAGGAGCGAGATGGTGGTGGTTTGGGAGAAAGAGGGATCGCAGGAGGGGAAAGGTTTATATACCTTTCGAACACGATATGGTCGTGTTTGTGCCCAGTCCGCGATCGATTTGTTTGACATGCGCTCGTCCAATCGGCGACTAGTCCAGATACAATATGCCGTGTGCGAGTCCATACGTTCTGGATTAAGACAAAAAAATGGCGAGATTGTTTCTGATACCGGGATTTTGTTATCACTTCCCATCCAAGATAAAAAATAACAAAAAGATACAGAGATTTCTCATGCAGACACATCAAGCGTCGCAGACATCAAAATGTCGGTCGATAGGAAGGTGGAGCTTGCCCACAGGATGGATCGAAATCAATTGACCTGGTTCAATCGGAGTCAAGCCTCAAGAAATTTGTAAAATGTCCACATCGATGGCACAGATGTGGGACGGAAAGACCGAATTCAGCGATTGTGGGCGCCTAAGAATTCCCACTGCCGTATGCGTGCGGCCCTGGAAGGGTGGGTCCAATAAAGACAAAGAATGAAAGCACATATCGATGGAATCACAGTGAGTTCAGCGTCCAGCTTCACAACAATAAATGGTCCAAAAGAGCAGCAATAACAGCACGAATGAAATGAGTGTTGTCTGATGTCGGTTGGAAGAAAGCCTTTGAAAGCCATTGGACAAAACAACTAGCATCCGAAGTTGACTCAGCAGGATGCTCACGTGCACTGCAAGTCTTAATATAGCCTCATTCTGCAAAACATCTTGTTACTCGTAAACAATTCGTACACGGTAACGATGCGGCATGTACAGCTTTTGATTTCATTGACAGGATACACCTATTGGCTTCCTACCTCATCTGAGTTGTCAAGGCAAGTCATACTCATAAGAGGCCAGGGACTGAATGAAGGTCACCCAAAACGCCCCATCGACTAGGATCTACTCCAGCTCGCAAGATGCTCTATTGGATTCGAGTAAGTCCTTCATAGCCTTAATCTTCCCAGCTCGTCTCATCAAAATAGCGATCCGTCCAGACAAAATTCAAAAGCCTAAAGCAAGCAGTTCGTCTCACAACATGGCGCACGCAGCGCAGCGCATTACGCTCTCAATCAAAGCTCGCCAGGACATCGCAGCGTATTCACGCCACGTCCAAGAGCACAATATGCTCTGCCGAAGCCGTGATTGGCGTTTCGCAAACACAACTACCTGACCTGCCTTGTCCCCACCTTCTTGTCTGCAACCAAGTGCCCACAGATGCAGAAGCCGAACTCATCCTTGATGCAATTGCACAAGCACAAGGGGAAGCGGCACGCTTGACCGCCACATTTTCGCAAAGGCGGAATGCCGAGTCCCAGTCGAAGGATGATCATGATCATTGTAGTCGGACGAGCCGTGCATGGAAACTAGCGATGACACACAAGATAGACCAAGCAAACATCTTCATTCATCAACACCAAGGGATCCTATCAGTTATCCGCCAACTTCCCGCCGAGATTCTGCAAGAGATATTTCTACACGTTGCCCACTTCCACTTAAATCACCACGATCTGCAACAGCGACTTAAATCAACCGAACACCCGTCATGGGCGCTCTCCCAAGCCTGCGGCACCTGGCGTACAATTGCTTTAAACATGCCATCCTTATGGAACCACTTCCCCACCATCCAGCTAAAGCCATCCTGCACGACCGCAAAACTGCAGCTGGAGTACCTCTGTGAGCTGCTCCGGCGTTCCAGTGGAACTCTCCTCGATCTATGCATTGACACGATATACTTCGACTCAAAGCAAGGAGATAAACCCTCCTACCACCCCACCATCGATCTCCTCTGCCAACACGCCGAGCGATGGGAGACAGCGGCGATCAACCTGAATGTGTGCGTCCTCACAGGCCTGCGAAGCATCAAGGGCCGACTCACCGCTCTCAAGTCCTTGACACTCTGGGCATCGATACTGCCGTCGATTTTGTACCCAGACGACATCGACTTCTTCGAAGACGCACCCCAGCTCACATCTGTTCATATCGTCACCCCCTTCTCAGGGGAGATTCCTTTACCTTTGCACAGCTCAAACACTACAAGGAAACATTCGGCTGGGATTGTCTTCAGATTACTCGCGCCATGCTCTCCCCGGTACTAGAAACACTAACCATGATTGTACTCACGTACTCACCCGTCTTCCCAATGCTTGCCATGCCTTGCCTCGTCCAGCTGCATGTGGAGTTTCCATACAGGCTCGACCTCAACCACGCAAACGCAAGTTGCTTCGACAACCTCACACTGCCCTCTATCCAAGACATCCGAATCACCGCCCGCGAAGAAAACATGGCGCCCACGCTCCAGCGCATGCTCAAGAACTCGTCTCCCTGCCTCGCTCTGAAGACATTGGCTTTCCGCTTCAAGTTTATCGAGCCTGGTCAGCTGACGGACTTGCTCGAGCTGACACCGGCATTGATCCATTTAAGCGCTACGCTTCCGTTGGGATCTGATATCGATATTCACAATCTCGCCGGAGCCAGCCTAAGTGAGCATGCACACCAGCCTCTTGTACCTTTATTAGAGACGTGCGAGTTTAACAATGGCGACGACATCACCGCAAATGTATCGACAGCCTTGAACAAGCTTGCCTCATCTCGCTGCGAGCCACAGCACGACAACATTTCTAACCCAAATTCCAATCCGCTCCTCTCAAACGAAACCTGCCGCCTCAGAAGCCTCAGCATTTCCTTCTCCCGAACCACAGTGCGCTGGTTATATTCGCAGCACAGACGTTTTGAAGATTGGTTGCTCACCACCACTTCCTCCGATCTCGAGATCCTGCGAGACGCGCTCGTTGCTCGATTGCCTGATTTGTTGGATTATAGGTACCATGAGCAAAGTGGGATTCGATGCCTGACCGAGCACGATGAAGTCGGAAGAATTCTAGCCAAGATTGATGCTGTTAGAGTGGATCATGCGAGAGACATCTATGTGCGTTTTCAATTTATGTTCCTCTCATGGAAACAAAGACATTCTAGCGGGTGTAATAACATAACATAACCCAGGTCTCAGGTGTGCATTACACACTGAAGAGTATCGCCAAGTGCCAATGTCCAGGAACCGAAAACGGGGCACTCGCAAGGAAAATTCTGGATAAATGGTCACCTATACCAGAAGACCCCGACGCTCTGAAATACCGTCACTGGGCGAGGCAGGGGGCCGTTCTTTGGTTTACATCCCAAACGGCAGCGGTAAGAAATCATTTTTGTATCACTCTTTATTTAGAAATTGATGGCTGACTGCGTCGTGGTTCTGGTGCTGGTTGCAGATCTGCGAACAGAATCTCCTGCCGATATCGTTTGGGGGTGAGGGATGATCGTCCGCCTATGTTTTCATTTAGCTTTTGAGACTTGTCGGACCACTTGCTGCAATTATTACTGTCATAACTTTCGTTCAATCGCAATTATAAACGTGTCTCGTTGGGAACTCAAATTCCGTTCGATACAACTCACATGATTACACACACCCCATAACTTTACGACCTGTGCACCTCACTTCCAAGAGCGTGGCAATGCGCGCTACAAAAGTCCGCGATTATCCCCTCCCTCCCTGCCCGGCGTTTGGACGACACGACTCGGACCATCTGAGCACCGAAACCCGTAGACTGGGTGATCTATTACGACCCTATGCATATACCAGTCGCACTATGGGCGCTCAAATTGCCTTGTGTAGGCTCTAATCACTTTTCCTTGGTCTAACGACTGTTGAAGCGATAGTGTTAAACTGTGCAGAAAGTGCTTAGTAGTGTCGCGCGTGGTGGGTGCGGCCACTGTGACCTGTCATTTGTGGTGGATTCAGCAGGAAAATCACAAAAGAGAAATGCTATTGCGACACCCTAACAATTAGTTCGGTCATGTTCAGGAGGCAATAATACAATCTCGCCTTTTCCTCCACTCGTTCCGGACAATTAAATTTCATCTCTGAGAACAATCCTAGAGCGGCGAGCCACGGGATACTAGCAATGACGATGAACTTATTTCTGGTCGTTTCTCATTGGGCGTCACAGATGGAGTGAACTCGGATCGCAGGGCTGGTGTCTCGGTGCTAGCACCTGATCTTGCGGCTTCTTCGCCCTCTGCTGTATGAATATCGGCCACAGAAGGAGTCGGATTTTACATGTGTCGTGTCCTTGATTTCTGCGTTCCATAGACACTGGCAACGCTGTCAATGTCGGTCCCTTTGAGCCCGCAACTTTCTTCGCTGGTGGCCGTCCGAGTGCCGCTTGTATAATATTTCTCCTTTCAAGTTATTACCCTCGTACCTCTATTGCGTAAATGTGAATTTCATGTTGTTGATGATACCAACAGCGCAGAGTTAGCGGCGGCCACTGCAAACTTGAAACGAAACCGCTAATAACATGCCTCTATTGAAAGTCCAACGTCTTAGAACGGTCTATATTCGCTTCCCCGATCGTGCGGACTATTTGTCGCCGAAGTGGCATTCCCATCTAGAAGATGCTGCAACCTTGAAGAATCAGCTCTACGAAAAAGTGTCGAGCTTGTATGAGCAGGACTATTTCTGACCAAACAACGCCGGAATGGATTGGGATGTCCAAGTTGTTCAGATCACGACCAGAATTAATAGCGCAGTCACTTGGCAGTCCCAGTGAATGATGTCAGAGACATAGTTGTAAGCTGTTCATGAATCATCGCCCGATGTTCCTTGATGGCTACAGCATCAATGAGCCCAACAGTTTACTGGGATTCGCTATCCGTTGCAGACGATTGGCAAACAATATCGTTCCAAGATTACTCGGCATCTGGTCTCAATTACCGCCGCTGACTTTTAAGCTTCGAGAATAAATGCTGTACTGTAGTCACTCTAGTGTAGGTTACGAGAGACAACGATGAGATTCAAATGAGGTTCAAATGCAAGTAGAAAATACTTAATACGAAAGAGCTTTCAGCATGCTATACAATCGGATGTGATCTCATATAATCAAATGAAAAAAAAGACGCGTAACAACTTGGTATTAAGTATGGGCTGCAGGTTCGTGGATTGTGTGCATGTGAAAAACCTTTCACATACTTGTGTATTTTTGTATTTTTGTTCTATTTTTTCCCCCTGTCTTCGTTTTCTTTCTTTTAGTTTCATTCCTTCCTAACGTCCGCGTGTTTTTCCCCTCGGGTCTTCAGACGACAGCCACATAGAGGAGTGTTGTAAACTGTACCATCACTAGGCGAAACTGTACTGCTGCAGACAGATACCAGTAGACCGATCGTGATGAATACGAGAATACACTTGATCATATGAACACTTTATCATTGTCGTCGCAAGGGACACAACCTCCGCAGGTACTTGACGGTTGGAGGATGGTCATCTAGCGATTATCTATGAAGGTTGCGCAGTATAAGCAGGAAGATCGACGTACCCCGCTCCCCAGTCGAACTGGGAAGGGAGAGGTCATTTAATCTGTGAACTTTGAAGCGAACCCAGGAAGATCGGCGTGACCAGCAATCTCTCAACCACACTGCGTCGGAGCATCCGCCGAGGATTTGGATTCTGTGACCATGACAGATGCCGGCACTATATAGGAGTCAGCCACAAAGTCCACGGGCGAGAACACACAAAATACCAAGATAGCGTCCAACATCTAAGCTAGATGACCGATGATTTTGGCAATTTATAGACAGGGCGTTGCGTTTTGGGTGACTATATGCGTGTATGATTAGTTTTGTAGGTGATACAAGACAACGATTACTTACTGTGATCATAACGCCCATAGGTGATGGCGAGTGTCAGGCCCATCATTGAAGAATGGCGTCGTTGTACAAAGGCGATCAATGGATGGACGGGCATTGACTATGTCATGGACAATGATGAGCTCTGATGACAACGTTTAACGACTTCGGCGCATCGAATGGTTGATGGCCATCTATTAAATGTTTGAGTGACTATATGCACGACATACTTAGTATTGAAAAGGATGGGTGAGACGACAACGGATGCTTACTCTGATGATGCCACTGGGCGAGATCAAGTACTCCTACTACACCGACGACATCGGGAAGAAGAAACGACGCTGGTGGTTGTATGCGCCATAGCGTATGAGTCGCAGGAAGGCAACACGAGCCCAGAGAACATGTCGCTCGAGAGTAAAACCCGTTCGCCTCTGAGTGTGAAGGCAGGGCAGAAGCGAGATGGTGGTGGTTTGAGAGAAAGAGGAATAGCAGGTGGGGAAAGGTTTATATACGTTTCGAACACAAGATGGTCGTGTTTGTGCACAGTCCACGATCGATTTGTTTGACATGCGCTCGTCCAATCGGCGACTAGTCCAAGATACAATATTCCGTGTGCGAGTCCATACGTTCTGGATTGAGACAAAAACATCGCGAAAAATCTTTTGATACCGAGCTTTTTGTTATCACTTCCCATCCAAGCTAAAAGACGACGAAAAGATATGGCGAATTCTCATGTAGATACATCAAGAAGCGTCGCGGATATCCAAATGTTGGTCGATAAGAATGTGGAGCTTGTCCACAGCATGGTTCGAAATCAATCGACCTGGTTCAGTCAGAGTCGAACCTCAAGAAATTGTATCAGGTCCACATCGGTGCCACAGATGTGGGACGGAAAAGACCGAATTCAGCGATTGTGGGCGCCTATGAATTCCCACCACCATGTGTTTGCGGCCATAGAAGGGTGGGTCCAATAAAGACAAAGATTGAAAGCACCTATAGACGATATAAGATGCCTCCAGCTCGACAAGACAGATTGTATGAAAGAACAGCAATAGCAGCACGAATAGAATGAGAGTTGTCTGACAGTGGTTTGAAGAGAGCCGATAACTTCGACGGAACTTTACGGCAGCACCCGACGCTGACTCAGCAGGCTTCAAGTGCACTGGACTACGGCTGCTTTGGCCCGGCTTTGGCGTCAACATCTAAACATCTCCCCATAGTCCAACTCCATCGTTTGCGTGTACAGCTCTCGATTCCATTGACAATACGGCCATATACCTTTCCTAAGTTGCCAAATATGCCAAGTTGTCAAAACAAGTCATTGGGCGGCCGGCGTTGTCCAGGTGCCAGAGTTCGGAGCCTCGTGCACAGTCATGAGACTCATAATCGACTATAGCGGAAGAAAGCAACCTGAGCGTCCCATAGACCAGGCGTTACACCAGATAATAGTATGTTCTATTGGATTCGAGTAAGTCCACCTCATCTTCAGTCTCCACCGGCTCATCACCTACAAAACAGCGATCCATCAAGACAAAACTAAAGAACGTAAAGCAAGCAGTTCGCCTCACAAAGCGGCGCGTGCATCGCAGTGCCCTACGCTCGAAAGCAAAGATTGCCAGTACATCCACGTGCATTCGCACCTCAACCAACTACTTAACGCGCTCTGCGAAAATCGCGATCATCCCCTCTCTGCCCGGCGTCTCGAAGACACGCCTACCTGACCCACCCTGCCCTCACTTGCTCCTCTCCAACCAAACCCCCACCGATGCGGAAGCCGAACTTATTCTAGACGCAATCGCACAAGCACAAGCCGAAGTCACACGCCTAACGTCGACTCTCTCGCAAACACGGAATACTGTCGAATCTGGCTCAAAGAAGGATCATGGTCAGACCAGCCGTGCACAGGAACTAATAGCATCGCACCAGCTATCCAAAGCATCCATATTTATCCGTCAGCACCAAGGCATCCTATCACTCATCCGCAAACTGCCCACCGAGATTCTGCAGTCCATATTCCTGTTCCTCGATCAACAACACCCACATCGATTTGATGACGCGCAATGGCGGCTCCCCGAACACCTCCCATGGTCCCTCTCCCAAACCTGCTGCTCCTGGCGCACAATCGCTCTGCACATGCCCCGCTTATGGAACCGCTTCCCCTCAATCCAGCTGGAGCGATCCCGCACGACCACGAAATTGCAGATCCAGTACCTCCGCGAGCTGCTCCGTCGCTCCGCGGGAACGCTCCTCGACATATGCATCGACGCAACATACTTCAATCATGCAGAAGCAGCGGAATACCCCCACCCTGCAGTCGCCCTCCTCTGCCAACACGCTGAGCGATGGGAGACAGCCACTCTCATCCTGCGCGCGTATGTCCTCGCCGGGCTACATTCCCTCAAGGGCCGGCTGACCGCTCTCAAGTCCCTATCCCTCTCCGCGCGTGTACACACACCCACCCCTCTACCCTCACCAGGTGACACCGCCATCGCCTCCTCCCTTGACGTCTTCTGCCCCGCGCCTCTCCTCACAACCGTGCACCTCGCACGCCCCTTCCTCAGATCTATCCCCTACCATACGAACAAATCAAACACTACAAGGAAAGCCTCGACTTCGGACACAGTCTCACACCCGCCATCCGCTCCCCGCAACTCGAAACGCTCACCCTGCTCGTGCTTACTCATACCCTCATATTCCCACCGGGACTCACATGCATGCCGCGGCTCGTCGAGCTCCACGTAGACTTCCTGTATAAAGTCCACAATACAAACAACTGCTTCGATGGGCTCTCACTGCCTGTTATACAGGATATCAGGATCAAAGCACCCCAAGACAACCTTGCGCCCACACTCCTGTGCATGCTCCAAAACTCATCGCCGTGTCTCGCGCTGACGACTCTGGCTATCTGCTTTGGGTCGATCGAGCCTGGACAGCTGACCTCCTTGCTCGAGCTCACGCCGGAGCTGGTCCATTTACATGCTACGCTCCCAGTGGATGCGGGTGCGGGTACGGGACATGGATTGGATGTCGACATCCACAACCTCGCCAACAGCAGTGGCCAGGTACATCGGGTTCTGGTACCATTATTAGAAACCTGCGAGTTCTACTACGAGGACGACTACCACACCACGAACATATCAACAGCGCTAAACATCCTCGCCTCGTCTCGGTGCGAGCTTCCACCCCAATCCGTCGAAAGCCCGATCCTCCTTGCAGGGAACTCAGGCGCTATCCGCCGCCTCACAAGCCTCTCCCTCTCCTTCTCCGGACCCGAGAGCCCGCGCCTGCGCGCCCAGCATAGCCGCTTGGACGATTGGTTCCTCACCACCACTTCATTCGATCTCGCGATCCTACGGGACACGCTCGTTGCCAAGCTGCCTGATTTACTGCATTATGGGTACCATGAGCAAGGCGGGTTGCGAAGCTGGAGCGAAAACGATAAAGTTGGGAAGATTTTGGCAGAGATTGATGCTGTTAGAGTGGATCATGCGAGAGACATTTATGTGCGTTTTCAGTTTGTGTTTTCTCTCCCGGAAAGAAGGAAAGTATTCTAATACGCGCAATAACATAGGCCTCAGGTGTACACTACACACTGAAAGGTATCGCAACATGCCAATGTGCAGGAACAAAGAACGGCGCGCTCGCGCAGAAAATCCTAGACAAATGGAAGCCTATGACAGAAGATCCCAACACTCTGAGACACCGCCATTGGGCGATGCAGGGGGACCGTTCTTTGGTGTACATCCCGAACGACAGTGGTAAGAAATCTATTTTTTGTGGTGTTGGTCTTTGGGGATCGGCGTTGGCTGACTGGGTTCTGGTTCTGGTTACAGATCTGCGGACAGAGTCTCCGGGAGATATTATTTTGGGGGTGAGGGATGATCGTCCGCGGACATTTTCGCTCTGGAGTATCTAGCTTCGAAACTCTTAGTATTGCTGTTATAGCTTTTTTTTCTGCATTGAAACAAGTGGAATATAGCTCTATACTCGTAGGTGCCTCCTCATTGCTTACTTCGAAGAAAAATAGAGGTTGAGGGCTCTTTATGGTATTGTAGAACTGAACTTTGAGCACCATATACGCTCCGCTTGTTTCTCTCCTCAACTTTCTTATAACTAAACTTGATATTCAAGTCGAAGGTAAAATCCCCAACTTTGGATAATATGATCTATGTATTGAACCAGCCGATGCGGTTCTGTTTAAAGCCGCTGAACAACGAGACTAAGGGCCAAAATCCAACCAAAATCTACCAAAAACGGCTTTAACCTTGTGTGCTATGAATCTGCATCTGTCACCGACGTGCCTTTCTGGAGTCAGGTAAGCTTAGTCATTGCAATCATTGATTCAATAGCCAAACGCTGAATCAATTACCTGTTAACTGCAGAGGTTGATCAAGTTGTTCAGACCAAGAAAAGGCCAGACTGCAAAAAGAGACGGGACGTGTTGCGCGGCCAGTCCTGCGGAATTACCCTCAGCGACGGAGGCTCCAAACATCTTGAAGCTACCGGACTCGCTTGCCCACAACCTTCTGACTTCCAATCAACCCCCTACAGTATCACAACCGACACTCATCGCCCAAGTAATTGAAGAAGCCCAGTTGGAAGCGACACGCTGGATCGCCACGCTAGCACAAAGACGAACACTTCGTTGACGTGGTCGTGCTTGGAAAATGGCGGCGACCCAGAATGTTGATCAAGCAAATCCCTTTGTTCTTTGATATAAAGGGCTACCGTCGATTGTATGAAGGCTTCCTCCGGAGATTCTTCAAGGGGTGTTTTTATGGGTTGAACAAGACTGCCAACAAATGAACCCTAAAAACAGGTCAATTAGGACGCTTCAATGGTTACTGGTCAAATTTGTCGACCTTGGAGAACAATCGCTCTGAACACAACTTTCTTGTGGAATCATCTACCAACAGCGCATGTGGGACGTCCCGCACGATGATTACACTGCAAATGCAGTGTTTCAGCGAGCTCCCTCTTTGCTCGAAAGGAGCACCTCTTAATTTTTGTAATGATGCCTCTATTCCAATTATTGGAGACATCATCCGGAGACACACATCGTTCCAATCCATCAAGGGCAGACTTTTAACACTGAAATCGTTAATCTTGTCGACAACTTTTGTCCCACAGGATGAACCAGACACTGTCGATTATTTCGAAATTGCTCCCCAACTTTCGTCGCTTTGTCCGGATCTTGCAAAAGTAGATTTGTCTTGCCGTTTGTCCAGCTCGTTCACTACACAGAAGATATAAACTCTGTAGACCGGCGGCTTAGTCCAGCTATCTACTTTCCTTGACTGGAAACGTTAACCATGATAGCAATAACCACTGAAATCGTCTTTCCAGTGACAACCTTCCCATGCCTTGTTACAGTATATGTCGATTTTCCTCGCAAACTTGAAACGCTCGGTTGTTTCGATAACCTCACTCTGCCAGCTATTGAATATATCACTATACTCTATTGTGAAGGAAACCTGATGCCGTGCTTAATCCGTGTGCTTTCCAACTCTTCTTCGTGCCCACTGAAAACACTATATCTTCAATTTCGCGATTTCGTCGTATCCTGGACAACGAACTAAGTCACCTTCTTGCTCTTACTCCATCATTACTCGTTTTGAATGCGGTCTTGTCAGCAACCAATGCTGGCATTCTCAATCTCGCATTGGGCTATCAGCACGGGCCCCTTGTAACTCGCTTAGAAATCTGCGAGCTCTATACTGCTGAAACCTCGAGCGGTGGTGTCGCAAAGGCTTTAAATCTACTCACTGCGAGCTTAACAGCAATCCCGCGATAGGCCACCAAGTATCATTTCCAGGAGGGCTTAGTAGTACCCCTTAGAATTTTATGCATTTACTTCAATGGTCTTGAATGTAGTTTTATCGAACTAACCTATCTTGAGAACTGGACATCCACTTCCACCTCCGAGGAGCTGGAGCTTCGGAAAGTCGGTATTGACTGCCAGGCTAAACTATTATGCTGGTACTCCCGCCCGCTAAATAGTTTTATCGCAAGTTGTCACGGCGAGGTTCAAGCCGTTGACGTGAAGACTGCTGAGGAAATATATGTGATTCAGAGTTGTTGCACTCTTTTCTCCATCAATAGTCTTAGAAATAACGAATCAGAAATAACGAATCACCAGATGTCCAGAATTCATTTTTCATTGAAGACATTGTCTCAACAGAACTCTAGATGTAGCTATCTAGCAAACGATATTTTGCTTCAACGGTTGCCCACAATGGAAGAGAATGTGAAAATCGTCATTGGGTCTTCGAAGGAGAAAGTACATTAGGAACAACAGTGGTGAGATCACTTTGACCTTGATAGTGACTTGCTGTTTAGCACATTCACCAAAACATGTCGCATCTCTTCGAACATACCCTGAAGATTCTATGGCTATTGTTTATGAAGGGAAGGGTTATAGATCATCTGCATCTTTTATTATAGCATGCACCGTTTCCTAGATCTTATAACTTCAGATCGCAAGTTGCAATTGTAAGTTGATGGATAATGGATCGGAGGATTTATTGTGTCGAGCTAGTGGGGTATGTGGTAAGTCAATCATGGTAGGTGCAAGACACAAAGAGTGAACCACTGGGCTATGAAAGATTCGACGAAAGGTGAACTCCCCGCATTAACGGACAACTCCAAGGACAACTGTCGTGAATGTTTTAACTAACAATATATAAACCGTCTAAAACGGCACAATCAAATCGATGATTATTTTTAGCTGCTATTTTTGGATGATTTGTAAGTCAAAAAGGAAAACAACAAGCAACATCGGACGTCAGTGTCATTAAGATTTGACGCTCGCGCTCAACTCTTGACCGACGGATAACCAATCTCAAGAAATACACCATCCAGAACCCTATACATTTGCTGTTGCTACTTATTCATCAACCGATGATGTAGTATAAGCGCAAGATGAGTAATGACTCGAAATCGATTACTACAGTATGGAACATATGTTCTGCCACTAGTAGTTGCAATGAGAGACCAGACTAGCCTCAGGATGGAGATAAAAGAAGATAAAACCTGGAGTCTAATTATTGTTATTTAGCAATAACTCCCAGTTCCACCGCTTCCCTCCAAACACCAAGAGCAATACAATATGAGCGGAGGAAATACACCAGCGCCAGGTGTTTCGTTCTACACGCCGATTCAGAAGCCACCTGCTGGAACTGCGTTCGAGAAGCAGCCCGGCGAAAAACCTATTCCGAAGCTTTTCCAACCCCTGAAGATACGTGGGATCGAATTCCCTAACAGGATCTTTGTGAGTTATTTCTATGAAGATGATGTTTAGTTAGCTTAGCAGCATTTCTATAGCTTTCGCCCTTGTGCCAATACTCTGCAGAGGATGGCATTGTCACGCCATGGCACCTCGTACACCGTGAGTTTTCTATCGACATTATCGACCATTCTCTGACGCAAATGTTGTTATCGTTGGCAGTCGGTGGGATCATCAGTCGCGGTCCAGGATTGGCATTTGTCGAAGCAACCGCTGTCACTCCAGAGGGTCGAATCAGCCCTCAAGATGTGGGCATTTGGTCAGAAGCCCATGGCAAAGCTCTCGCACAAGTTGTCGAATACGCGCATTCACAAGGCCAGAAGATTGCCATACAGCTCGCCCACGCTGGACGCAAAGCATCGACTATTGCGACTTGGCTCGATGGCAATCACATCGTCCTCAAAGAAGACGGTGGCTGGCCTGACAATATCTGGGCTCCATCTAGCATACCTTTCAACGAGGACTCTCCCGTTCCTCAGGAGCTGAGTGTAGAGGACATCAAAAACCTCGTCACTGCCTTTGCTGACGGCGCCAAAAGGGCCGTCTCGGCTGGCTTCGATGTCATTGAAATCCACAACGCGCACGGATATTTACTTAACTCATTTATCAGCCCGGAGACGAACAAGCGCACTGATCAATATGGTGGCAGCTTCGAGAACAGGATCCGCTTCACTCTTGAAGTCGTTGATGCCGTCAGAGCGGTGATTCCTAAGGACATGCCTTTATTCATGAGGTCCGCATCGATTCATCCTACACCTAATATGATATCATTTTCATTCTATGCGTACAGGATTTCCGCAACTGAATGGTTGGAAAAGGTCTTCCCAAACAAGTCATCGTGGCAATCAGAAGACACCGTCAAACTCGCTCCCATCCTTGTCGAACACGGAGTCGATTTCTTGGACGTCTCCACCGGCGGCAACAGCGACCTCCAGAAAGTTGTTATAGGACCTGAATACCAAGTTCCATTTGCGGCAGCTGTTAAAGCAGCAGTGGGAGACAAGCTCATTGTCGGGGCCGTTGGCAACCTTCACGAGGCAAAGACTGCGGCAGGGGTCGTTGAATCCGGCCGCGCAGACGTCGTTTTCATCGGTCGTCAATTCCTCAAGAATCCTGGGCAGGTATGGACCATCGCAGAGGAACTCGGAGTCGAGGTCAAATTCGCGAATCAAATGCAATGGATATTCAGGGGCCGTGGAACTCGACCCCCTCATGGCACTGGCAAGGTTTGAAGATGAATTCCGGCAACAGGTTCAAGTTAGAATGAAGTATAGAAGCTGAGAAAAGAGATACATAGAAGCGAGGATATTAACAAGTGAAGACAGTAATATGAATGTTGAATATCTACAGAAATACAGAAATTCTATATTTACAGAGGTTGCTCTCAGGCTCCTATAACATTCTTCCATCATCCGAATCGAGTAACTGAATGTCTTAAAAAGGTATCCATATGTAGAAATTGAATAACGACATATAATTATCAAAGCATCAAAAGCACAGGTGTTTGAATATGGTATTGGTCACGAGGGGGTATATTCAGGCGGTAGCACCACGATTTCCGTGTTACTTTGGTTACCAAGAGGTAGTTGGGTTCCACTATCCTCATCCCTCACGGTAATAACTCTCGTCTCGCTCGAGCTCGGAAGGGAAGTTGAAGGGGTGTCCTTTTCCAAGAGATTCACCGGGCCAGGTGGAAGATGAAGTTGATATGACTGGTGTACTAGCTTCTAGTGGTCTAGGGCCGTTTGTGCTTCCACTCCTAGGTAGTGTATACGGCTCCACGAGCGTGAGAGGTTTGACTAATTCGTCCAGGAGATCTGGGTCGAGTCCCTGCGAAGGAATGTTTCGTCGATGTCGACGGGACCAGAGATAAATGATTAAGGCTATGGAAATAAGCGCCAGTCCTCCCATAACTCCGTCTACAATCGCACCGATGGGAGTATGGGATTTCAATGAAGATGCAGGTGGTGAAGATGCAGTTGGAGAGGTGGCGGAGGGTGTGGAAATGAACAGACCAATCTCAGTCCCAATCCGAACGACAAGATATTGGAGAGCCAAAGCCAGGATAAAATCAGGACTGTTGTCGGTGAATGTGACTTCTAGTCTATGGGATCCCTGAGGAGGCGATGGAGATTGAAAAAGGGATATGTTTGACCAAGCATTGCTGGAGGTATCAGTGGGCACCGGCAAATCTATCGAAAAATTAGCGGGAGTGCCTCCGTCGATAGAGTACGATGAGGTTTTCCGTGAGTACCAGAATCTACTCTAATAATCACTGCATACCAAGTAATCATCTTGCCTACGGCAAGTGAAGTAAGTACTTTTATCAAATAAATACATTTTGTACACATCGACGAGCCAATGAAATCAAAACGCAATGCAGACGTATACGATGTCCGGACAGGTATCATCTACCATGATACATAGCAACATTTATTAGTAAGTATGGGGGAAATACTTCGAGTAGTAAGTTGGGAGCAAACGAAACAAAGTTATGGTTTGGCACATCACCAGTTTATAAGCAATACAGTTGACATCGCGGTCGGTGTGTTGTCCTAGGCTCGGATTTGTGCAAAGCGGACAAGGGATCAGCCAGGGCCTGTCTTGCTGTTAAAAAGTCAAATGCAATTTGAGAACTGAGATATAAAATAAAACATGTCTTTAAGCGCTCTGCATTAATTCTGCTGCAGTGGGCACCATGGATTAGCAGGCCCAGTGATAAGCCCGATTAAAGAATTCTAGAACGTATGCGTAACAAGGACGTGCCGAGCAATAACTAACTCATACGCATGTCCTGGACGGCCACAAGTTAAAAGACTGTTGAAGACTCCAGTCATCTTCTGTTTTCCGACTTGACTACCAAGTTGGAGTGTCGGAAGAAAGCATCCAGGTTTTGACAGAATTACACGATCCACTTAGGGTAGGATGCCAAGACGAGATCCATTTGTTCATTGCCAGACCAGAAGCATGAAGAAAATTATCACTAAAGGGAAAGATGAGAGCTCAGGAGCGTGGTAAGTTCAAGCAAAGTTCAAGGCATGTTGGAGACTGAAAAGAGCTCCAACCTAGTCCAGAGATCGCCGCGAGTCAGTGATAGTGCAGGTCACGTTTTCCGCAGGCGCTCATCAATATCCTTGATCGATTGATCAACCCACTCAAACTTGAAATCCACTACATATTGCTACTTCATACAGAAACAGAACCAGGATTGTACAACAATTACAAAATAAGTACCGTGTACATTCAGTCAGAGATGTCATATTTTTGCAGAATCGAAAACAGTTCTAATAAACCACAATAGAATGTCAATTATCTTGCAACTATCGCCAAATCATCCCTCGTCGCCGTGTTGATCAGAGCCGCTTAGGTTCAATAACAATTCCCGTTTCGGGTAAATCAAAAATACTACACCCACGACAGTCATGTTCCGAACGATGTTCACTGAGTAGCTAAAAGAAAGGAACAAGAGAAACCTTTTATCTTTTCACACAAAAAGCGCTACAACAAAAAGTACAGGTTAATGTGGTCGGTCACGGAGGCGATTTTGAGGGGGGAATGCGTTGAACTAAATAGGGTACTTGTATAAGTGGATATGAAATAAACCAATGGGTGAGGGAGAATAAGGGAGATGAGATGGGGTTGGGACGGTGGGTGTTGGGTTGAGTAAGAGAGAGAGGTTGGACAGCAATTGGACAACAAAGGGAGCTAACTTGAAAAGAAATGTGAAAGTAATAGGTGAATACGAAAGCAAGGTGGGTGAAGCAATAAAATCAAATCATCACGTCGTTGTGTAGTAGAACTCTGGTCGAAGGTTTACCACGTAGATCGTCGGACGACACGGATGGATGGAAGTGAGTAGAATTGACAAACAACTTAACAAAAATGGAAAAAGGGAGAAGGAAGAATGAGAAAGAAAAAGGGTAAAACGCGACAGGTCGATAAAAAAAAAGGAGCAATACAAAGTGAAACGACGGACAAAAGGGGACAATCAAAGAAAAGAAAAAGGGAAAGAATAGCCAAAAACCAAAGAAGAGATATATGGGTCAAAGTACACGACGATGTGAGGATTACACCAATAAACGGGTACGACAAGCAGCACGTAAACACAACAACCGCCCACACACCACACACACACTGTATGACAGACCGTCCATATTCAGCCGATACAGAAATGAAGGCGGAGAAAAAAGTTTGACAAAAGGGGCAATGATAATCAAAAGTTAAAAGAAAAAGTGAAGTAAAAAGAAAGAAAAAACCAAATATCATAAAAACCCTCAAGACTGTATGTTATACAACGAGTGTGGAGACGGAAACAGAATATGGTGTATTACGTGCGTGCCTTATCGCCCCATCCTTGCACATAACCCATCCTCAGTCGATAAAAATGTTAATCTACGACGATGGCGTCGAAGGCTGTCGAGACGGCGCTGTCTCTCGCGGTGGCTTGATGCGGAACTCTGAAGCGATTGCAATATGGCTATAAAAAGATCACTCTCGGTCAGCGAACATTAAGAAGAAGATAACATGATCACTCACTCGGACGGGAAATGCGGGTTCGGGAATCCCACCACCTTATCCAAATACGCAGGATCGATCTCGCCCAGGACTTTGTTCACGGTCATATTCGCAGCAGAGTACCACACATAATCAATATGGCCCTTGAACGTGGGCGTATGGTTCGTGATTAACGCCTCGGCGGGAGCACCCGGCGCCGAATAAGCACTCTTCAAGCCTAACCGATGTCGAATGCCTTCACTCGTGTACCGGCCATACGTATGCGACATAAAATCTGGGTGCGTCGGTGGCACAGAGCCATTGTTCAGGAACTCGTATACGCCAGAAGGTATCAGGGAGTTGAAATCGCCACAAACGATGGTCGGAATCTTGCTGCCGTCGGTGTAAATGGGTGGAGGTCGGTATATAGGTGCCGGTGTTGGCGGCGGCCGTGATGAGGATGGCTCGTCGAGCGCACTGGCCGACGTGCTCGCAGCATCCGACGAATCGTCAATACCGTTCGCACCAGATGATGACGACGCTTCCGATGTAGGCGGCAGAATTCCGTTGAATCCGGGCGGTGGTGGAGGGTATTTCGCAAAGTGATGGGCAATTTTCTCGACTTCTTCGACCAACAGAGCTGCTTGTACCAATTTGACATCTCTGTACGCGTCGTCCCAATGAACATGGGTATTTGCCACGATAAGCCTTGAACCTGTGTGCTTGTTCTCCAGGAGGCAAATAACAGCGAGATGATCTTTGCCAAGTACGCGATTGAACATGTCGTCAGTCTTCTTGAAGTCTTGACGTTGCATTGCCATGGCACTGAACTCGAGGAGGTGCTTTTCTACCAGCTTATACCTGAGAGCCAAAATTAGTTACGTCATTAATAAGAAAATTTAGCCACGCACTTATCAGCCTTGTAGAACGTTGCACAACCATCGACGAGTCTACGATCCGACTCCTTCATGGTCTTGTACCTCGATTTCGGCCAGAATACACCTTCGTAACCGTGCTGACTGAGGTTCGCTGTGAAG
Source organism: Psilocybe azurescens (assembly GCA_023853785.1). Classification (NCBI taxonomy): domain Eukaryota; kingdom Fungi; phylum Basidiomycota; class Agaricomycetes; order Agaricales; family Agrocybaceae; genus Psilocybe; species Psilocybe azurescens. The sequence continues at coordinate 42,013 of JAJIRX010000885.1, forward strand.
TAATCCTCATACTGGGCAATGTCCATCTCTTGCAGACAAATGATGTCGACGTCATGTTTGAGGATTTCGTCCAAGATTCGACCCTTGCGATAAGACCACGCGAGCGCCCATGACGGCGTGTACCCATAAACCTTCTCTGTCGCACACCGTTCGCAAAGAATATTGTAGCACATGATGCTGCAAGTCTCCACATTCGGGTCTTTCGCCAATACTTCCTGTTCCTGTGGAGGAATGAGGTGTTTCCAGACTCGCTCAGGCGGATCGGTCTCGACGGGACAGTTATCTCGAAGGTAAGTGATGAGAGCCCGAGTTCCATCCTTCTGCACCATGGTCTTGAGCATTGGATCGAGCGGATTGCCTTCAATGCCTAATGTCTGCAGTTGGTGGAGACTTCCGAATTGTGGCGGGATTGTGCTGAGCTGGTTATCAAACAGATAAAATTCTTTCAATTGCGAGAGCATGCCGAGCTCTGGGGGTAGGGAATTGAGGTTGTTCGCTGAAAGATCAAGGAGCTCCAGGTGACGCAGCTTCGAGATTTCAAGGGGGACGGATGATAGAGCATTGTGGTTAAGATAGAGGTTGATAAGGAATGTGAATCCGAAAAGACCAGATGTTGAAGGAAGATTCTTGATGTTGACCCCTCCCATGTCTAGTGAGGTCCACGTATTCTCAGGTGGCTTGATCGCTGTCGGCCGAGAAGTCTCCGTCATGAGTCCGGGGTTGAAGGTCTTTGTGAATTCACTACTCCATTCCCGTTTACTGGGGAACCGTCAGGAGAACCGTCGCCCATACCGCCGTTGGATTGGTCTGGGGTAGGTGGAGGTTTGACGAGATTGGGATTGGTGATGGGAATGGCAGATTTAGCAACAGTCCGTGAGGCCATGGCACTCGCGCGCGCTCTATGGTGGGGTGAGCGGGACGCACGTACCATCTAGGAATAGACAGATAAACACGATACACCTGAATAGCGATATCTTGCGACTTACCTCGCACTTCATAAGCTGCTGCTGCCACTGAGGGGTTGCCACCGGTGTAGTGCTAGCCGGTGATCCCTGGGCCGCAATCAGATGTTGTTGTTGGTGTGTATGCTGGTTTGGAGGAGACGGGTAGTGGGACATAGAACTCTGGTGGTGATGTTGTAGGGGAGGGTGCTGGAGCGGATGGTGTCCTGGATGGTGCTGAATGGCACCATTATTGTACAGAGCGTATCCTGGTGAAGGGGGAGGAGGCCCTACTGATGACTGCTGCCCTGGCTGCTGCACGAGTATTGGCAACCGCCAAGGATTGGCGTCGTGGTGGTTGGACAGCTTGTGCGGGATGCCTGGGGATTGCTGAGGATAGTACATCGCATTGGCGAGCCGATGTAAGACACCTAGCAAGATAAAAGGATGGTGGGACCACCGATAGTCAAGTTCCGGTCGTCTTCGTCGTCGGTAATGGCGTGGAGAATGTTGTGGTCACTGGTCAAGGGCTCTTTGTTGTTGCTGCCGACGATGCTCAGCCGTGCGAAACACCGGCTTACAAATCACTTACCCTGCCTTCCCATGCGGCTTCTCTCTTTGCCTTCAATTCTCTTTTCCAACTCTTTCTCTTTGAAACATGTCCGTGTTCAATATATGCCCGCAGAGCATCCATCATTCTACATTTTAATTTGATTTCATCACCTTCACTGCTTGCTTCTTTCACCCTTCAAACTCAAATTTAAGCGCTGGGCAAAGGCGATGATTTCATCATCGTTCAATTTTTCAGGCGAAACCTCAAGTTGAAAGCATAATGTCAACTTCTACTGACATTTTCGTCGTCTTTGAGCGAAGGGTGAGATCCTATCATCGCTGAACATTTAACGTCACAGAAAAGCTGCAATGTCACTCCCAACATCAAGTACCTCGGGTAGTGTAGCATCACAGCTACCCAAAAGAGGAAATCCGCCTTGTCGTCGCTGTTTGACCGTTCAAGGTTGAAGACGGCGACCTTTCCACCATGTCCTTGGACCTGGGATGCGAAACCTGCTGCGGGCTGAACCTGACCAGTTACGGGTGAGACACTCACACACTCCTCTAAAAGCGCCACCTACAATAGAACTAGTACCAACGACAATGAGAAGATCACACCCAGTAATTTCTCGTGCGATTTCACCCATCCTCGGAGGAACCTCGCCAAACCAAACAACGTCGGGCCTCAAAAGGCCTCCGCACCGACCGTATCTATTCGACCCGGACCACTCGTCGCCTCCACAGCGTGGCAGTCTATCGACCGGTATATCAACCACCACATCAGGACCTAATTTCTTCAACGACGCTGCTAAATATGGCTCATAACTCTGCATCTCATGCTTGCACGAAAGGCACCGCGCCCGGAAGAGCGAGCCATGGACTGGCACCAGTCTTTTCTCACCCTCGGAGGCCGACTCGGGCAACGATTTGAGAGCGCGCATAGTCAGTTCGTCAAGATTCTGTGTGACATGCAATGGTACCAGAGATGCTGAAGGAATTACGCGGGACGCCACAGATGGGACGTTCAGAGCGGCTAGCGCCAAATGGCCTTTATTAGGCTTTGCATTGAGAGCTCTATCTCGCAACAGGTCATCGAAACGATCATGAGGAAAAGAAGCAAGCTCACTGCAATCGTCTATGGTGGTAAAATTGCCATGATCCGCTGGGATCTTCTTGAAATGTGGTATGTTTTGAATACTTGACGACGTTCTACCGCAAATAAGCATCAGGATTCAGCCCTTTAAGTCGCAGTATGAACTCCATTACTAACTGGATTCGACCATAATGATTTGTCTCCAGATCCACGATATGTCACGATCCCTATTGAATGATTCAGAGACGCTCAACACGAATTTTGTCGGAGACTTTACCTGAAGGAGCGGACAATCCAGCGCCAGAGAGTATGATGATAGTTTTGGAGGAGCCAAGCACCTTTCTGAACTCGTCGATGGCGGAAGATGGAGTCATGCGATCTGTATAAAACTGGCAGGTTTTAGTATGGAACGACTGGGAGCAGAGAAGGTTCATTGATACCCACAAGTGGCCCAAATAATATACTCTACTTTCAACGTAGCTTTGATACAACGTTCAACCTGGACTAAGTATATAAGTTCATCTTTCCAGATTTGTGCACGATCACGTGATTATCAATTTCTCACAAACTTCAGAATCCGCGCACAGAACTCTGACCCAACTCTAACCGCCCCTGTGTAAGCAATTATAATGTCCGTTTCAACGAAGTATATTCAGAAGGCCCATGTTGCATACTTCAACTCACATCCTACTAGAACGCAGCGCGACTGTCAAAGCTTTTCTGCCGTGTCTCAACAACAAATTGATGCTACGTATCACTCCAAGTCGCTGCCTGGTATCCATCCATCCCAGTATCGACTTTCTTCGCCAAACAACGCATTTTCACCGAAATTTAGGTTGTGGACGGAGATGGAATTCCTCAGTGCGTAATTGCTCATATTTTGCCATTGCTCGATGTCGACGCCAATTTCGTTGTGTCCGACTCAGTCCACATCGCCTGCAGATCGTCCTCAGCGACAACGCCGACTACTCACATTGCAACCGAATCGGATAATAGAAACAGGCCAAGAGGCATATGATATCTCGGGCATGACCTATGCACGCTTCAGTACACCTACTGCATCAACAAAACCAGTACTCACGAGGTTACGCTATCATTCACGCTATCACGAAAATATCCAGAGCATGCTTAGGTTTCCCCCAAATACGAAAGGATATCTGTACTATCATCTGGAGAAGGGCATGCCACCCATTTCTGGCGAACTGCGGTTGCGAATATGCGACGCTCCCTCTGATTTTGATAGAGGGTACGATTTGATCAACTCGGACGGTTTCGGGCCATGGTCTGTCCCACTCTATAAGCTTGTTCATTGGAACGCATATGCGGGTATTTATCACCTGCTATCCCAAGAGGGGCTCGTAGATGCAGATCTTCTTTCTGATGTGAAGCGTCTACCTCTACATAAAAGCTCGACATTCTTGTATGACATTGAGCAACCGTTCGTTGCCGATCTCTCTCATCACATAAACTCTTTTACGCTCTTGAAGCGCAATGCTTTGGTACGGTTTGCTATACAAGTTATCTTTGGCAAACAACGCGTGCCCGCACTCACAAAGGTGTATCCATATGCAGGTGAGCTTCCATAATTATATATCTAGTCAATTTGGATAAAGCAGGACGACCCGTCAACAGGAAAGGCCCAGGTTCGGTTTGTACGATCGACATTGCCTGAGGACGCAGAGCGTCCAGCATATCTCTGCGATTTCTCAAGTTCTTCACCCCAATTCAATGTGTCACCCCGGGTTACGATTTCTACATGCGACAGCCTCAAGTCGGAGAGTTCCTGCAGACGCGCAATAGGAGAGGCGAATACAAACCCTGGAGATATGTATTGCGGGACAATTCGAATGGTAGAGCCATTGCCGATTTTGCTGGTATTAAACTATGATATATCTTTCACGACGTAGTGGGCGGTTGAAGCAGGAAGCGCCGGGGGGGATGATTCTCGGAGAATTGTTCCTAATTTTATTTGACGATGAAAGCCATATTTCTACACTACTTGTCATAAAATATCCATTCTATTCCAATCCTTGTTCTTGTTGTGGCTGGTGGCAAGGCCGATTAGAGCGTCACCCAGTCTTTCGAGACGGTTATTTCTGGCGGTCTAGTGAAATGTTTACGTTTGTTGAGGCGGTATAAAGCCATGTACAGAGATCATGTTCTCAGAAATGAATAATACCACGATGCTAGTAATTTACCTGATTTCGCTCGTAAGCTTACGCATTTTCAATGTGAACTCGTCGTGCCACGGATATATCTTGAATGCCACGAACCTGGGAGCCAGTGTGAAACGCAATACTTTATGTACTACGTAACTATTTTGATATCACAAAGTCTAGCGTGGATATACAGCTTCCATCGTAAGAAATGTAACGCACAACGCGCCCTATAAATTCGTTCAGACCTGTGCCGCAGGCCCAGCCATTTCCCGGCCTTCTCTTTTGCATAGCTTGTGACCCGGGCCCATTTAGCTCGTTTGGCCAGGTCCATCCCGGTACATCGACATTACCTCCCCTGGTATATCGCGTTGAATGTCAATTGTTGGCTTGTCAGCGGTCCACACCATTTCGGACTGTAGGCCGCGCAGGACGCAGCGTTCCAGCTCTTCGCCAGTGTAGTGCTCAGTAGGATAATCAAAGTTTTGTCCAGAATCCTAAAAGGATACTTCTTCGTATAAAATTTAAATAGAGCCAGACTTTTCTGTCTTTGGACGCGCTATGCAAAGCTTTACAGGTCTAAGCAAGCCATTAGTTCACGTCCAAAGAAGCCTTGCGGTATGGTTACATACCCGTCTGACCCTAAAAATATCCCGCCATCCAAGCTCCAGTAAAATTACAATAAGCAACTCCGCAGGAAGATTTGACTAAAGGCTCTGTATCGCCAGGTTTCGGAATTCATCTTCCAAGTCGCTCAGCAGGGTTAAAATTTTTCGTGCGTGCTCTGCTTATAAGAATGATCGTGAAGAGAAGATTTATGGGAGAATTTTGGCCTCACCCTACTTTAGATCGAGTTTATGATGATGATGAAGACGAGGGACCAACGATCTATGCTGAGGTGGTTCGTGGTTGGGAACAAGAGGTCCGACTTCCAACACGAGGCTTCGGATACCTCGGCCCATCTGCCGCTGACCTCCGGCGTCTAACTCACTCAGTCTCCTGGTGTCTCCGTATGCGAACGCAGAATTTTTTTTGCTCACAAAGTTCTCACCGCTTACACACATAAGAAGCCTTCACCATTGCATGAGTGACATATTGGTCAACCTTTGTTGCGGAGATTTCTTTGAGGAAATATTCCATCGAACGACCAAAATTAGATACAAGTCTATTAGATTTCTCCGACTGGCGCCCACTTGTCACTGTTTGTCCACAAATAGGTCCGAATTTAAAGGAAAGATGCTGCAAGTACCTATCAAATCAACTCAGTAAGAATAGACACTGCGAGATGCCGCCCCCGCGTGTACCATGTATCTTCGTAATGATGCCTGTATCATCCGGATTCTAGTCGTTGTAAATAGATCATGTTGATTTTCGTACCGCAGCCGACATGGGCTGCCACACCAATCACTCTGATTATTTCTCATACACTGCCGGAAGATTCCAGCTCGGTTGGATTTCAACCGGGACGGACAGTAGGGTGTCACAACAAATGAGAAGGGCTTTCTATGGGGCAAAGCGTTAAGTCGGTGGCTTACCGTTGAAAAACTAGTGGTTGGACAGCACCCTTATGATTTCTCAAGAAGACAGGGCAGAAATTTATAATTAATATAAGAGAAGCGATATCTTCAATGAGTCTAAGCCAACTACCGATCAGATAAATCTCATTACAAGCATTACTGCTCAGCCACTCTTTCGCTGGGTAAGTTACAGTGTCGAAACACGACCGGAGGATAGTTTCCCCCAGGTGTGGTAATCAGAGCGTGGTTGTGACTTGCATTCTCGCGTGTATTTTTATACATCATGAATTCGTGAAGAAAGCACTGAAAGAGCATTCATAAACTATCAATAAACATCGTTCACGCACATTTTTATCTACCGTAGATTGAGAAAAATAGAAATCGAAAACATGAACCCCTGGCTCAAAACATATAAAAGGCTCATCATCTTGAGGATATTTCTTTAGCTCATCAACACTCTTGTTTAGCAACACCTGAGTGAGTATCATCTCCAGTCGAAATATCAAGCCACATACATATGCTAACTCGCGTCGTTTAAACAGAATTTCAAACATGCATTTCTTCACCGCCATTGTCACTGCGCTCATCGCTGGTGCCCACCTCATTGAGGCATCTCCAGCTCCTGTCCCTGCAGAGGCAGTAACCAACAGCACTCAAACGCCCTCTGCTGCAGCATTTGGCATCAACCTCGGCAGCACATTCAATAACAACGTTGCTTGGGTCGATGGGCAAAGCAAGTGCAACAACGTCCCTATCACGGCCGTAAGTAGCTTTGGCCTATATTACTTACACTCACCAACCTGAAACTTGTTATATTTCTATTAGATAAACACCAACCCTTGCGGACATGCATTCTCCCTCAACGGACTGAGCTTCACTGTTAATGGCTGTGGTACATCCAGCCTTTGGATCACGACGGGAAGCTCGAACACGTTCTGGGCCAACTGTGGGTCGTTTAATGAGGCGGACGCTTGTGGTGTCCACACTACCTGGCACTGCCTCTAGATATTTTAGCTGTCGCGGACATCATTCGGTTTTTTTTTCGGTCAACGGTTTCCAGATGTGGGGCTTGAATAGGCAGTAGTAGTGTTAATTGAGGAGGGAAATAGTATGAGATAGTACATATGAATTGATTTATTGCTTATGGGTTGACTCCCTGGTATAGCATCTTTGACGTATAGTGCGACCGTGATGCTGAGTTACTGTTTAATTTCAAGTACAGATTAAGCGCCTAAAGCGCTTAATCATCAAACATGGTCATTTACTCATTTCCTGTCAACATAACTTAAATTTTCTCAGAATACTTACGGGTTGTACTCATTTTTATATAGCCTCAGAGATCCCATTAATCTTGTACTACCTTTAAGACAGAGCTTAGGGAAAGAGGCCCCATCCATATTGGGTCTTGACTCCAGTAACCCAAAGCAATTTGAGCATTGGCACGTACTTGCAGATAGGGATTGCAGCGTTGTAATGTACTTTTTATGCTATCTTCGTGGAATTAATCGAGTAAGTGTCTCCGGGCTAATGCTATTTCGTGGCCATTTCTCGATCACGGGCCGCCCAAAGACACCTAGCCCAAGGGCCATCAAGCCTCTCTCTCATTGTTATCTCTCTCAACGACTGCATCTGCAAAGCATCCGTCATTATCCGCCTTTTAAGCTCGTTTCGAATTCTGCAAAGTTAAAGGAATTATATTCTCTCTAAAAGCGAAATCTCACAGACACAGAAATAACTGCACCCAACACCGGTAGCTCAAGCTTTGAGTCAGTCACTGCGGTTCAGTTTACTGGGCTCACGAGAGCTGTTACTGCACTTGCCACTCAAGTCCAAATTTTATCCTCCTCGACGTTGCCTGTGCTGACCCAGACCCCCTTTCCAGACTCTGAATCCACTCAATCAGTCCCTCCTCACTACATGCCACCAATCCCCACAAACCCAATTGCAATTGTGTCTCCATCTCTTCGAGCCCTGTTCCCGGAAGTCGATGCGGCATATATTGGAGCAATCACCAACCACGCATTCTGGCCGCACGAACTCTACAAGTTGGACAACCATCGAGCGACACGAGACTATAAAACTGTCAGCTCAGTCCTCAACACCCTCTTCACCTACTTATTTTTATCTGCCCACTGCCGGCGCGCATCACAGCAATCGGATGGTCCCATTTGTCTTCTATTCATCAGCCACTTTTAAACGATCGCGGAGGAATACGAGTGGCCTGCAGTCTTGCAATACGCCCATGGCTTTCTTTTGCTCACAGGCGCGTGGAAATGTCCATCAAAGGCGACTACTCAATGTGGGCTGTAGCCGATGACGCCCTACAAGTCCCGATACCTCTTCGGACAAAGAAAGGCTGTAACGAAGCGGGGGCTTAAAGCTGGCATTCTGTCTGAAGAGGGACAGTGTAATATCGATTGTGATTCATGTATATAGCAGGGCTGAAAGATTCAATTCTACCACTTCATGCAACGAGAGTGAGCTTGCAAAGCCACGAAATATCTAAGAAAACCGTCCTTGAATTCCAAATCCGTTCAACTACTTATCCTACTTCAGTGTCAGCGCCGGGTATTCCGAGTCGTGTTCGCCATAAACGACGAAAACTCGTATATATCAAGGTGGCCAGCCCCGTTCAACTCCGCCACACGCCCAGTAAGCTCGTTCAGAACCGGCGGCAGCGTCCGGTCGACCCTCTGATAAACGTGTTTATACACATCGCCATGGCGGAGCGAATCGTCGTCGTCGAACCATTTATAAGTTAGCGCCACGAATCTGCGCTTCTCAGCGCGGACGATAGCCTTGTTGTACCCGAAACAGACGTTCAAAGTCTCCATCTCGCGCCGGGCGACGGCGGGATCAGAGTCAAGCTGGAGATTGTGATCCTGGAGAAGGAGCAGACTCCAAAGGAGCTCAGGCTCATTTGCGCTGCGGTTTGCAGAAGGCGCAGGCTGCGTCTGAGCATTTTCAGTTTCATTCTCGCTTCGGTCTGAACTTGGAGGCGCACTGGCAGGCGCAGGTACCATCTGAGGAATCACGATGCCCAATACTGCGAGGTCTCCAATGTTAAGCGTTGGACAGCTGCAAATGGTCAATCTGATGGAATTGCTAGTCGGACAGAAAAAGGGTTTGGATAACGTCTCTATGTTCAGTCGATCTCCTAAATGGATTGAATTCCGCGCCGGGAATGGCGTGGGGCCGTAACATGGTATTGGAAGCACATTGCGGATTTCTTTCTCTTTCAGAAAGTCGTAGAGTACGACCATTGCGCCGTATACAACAAACAGCTGGTTTCTGGGAAGAAGATGAAACCGTAGTCCGGTTCGTTCACTAGGATTCTGGACGAAATAAGAGATTAAGGATTTGAAGATGTTGAGCAGTAAAAGATGTCTTACTATGGGTTGACGGGCTGGAAAAATGACTCGTTTACGATAGGTGAAGTCATAGGGTTTCTGGTCTAATCCAGTGCGTTTCCAATCGATTATGGCGATATACGGTGTGACTGCTTGGTTAGGCAATACGGCGTATGCGATATGACGATCTCGCAAGGAGATGCAAAAGACAGCCCCGTTACTATCTCGCGGAAAAGAGGCAAGCTTCTCAGCAGTGAAGTAACCTGTATAGGGTTCAGACTGCGGATGAAGACGCACTCGCCAGATTTGGAAATGATGCAGCCCTGGTGCAACATATTGTATCAGCGTGGGCGAACAAAAATCGTTTGAGAACTACCCATAGGATGGTACAGATATAATGCAAGATTGAACGTAAGTGTAGGAGCCTTGTCATCAACGTCCACAGCGAATTCCAATCGGAGAGGATATGCCGACAGCATCCAATGAACCAAAAGCCGCGCTGGGATACCTGGATTGTCAAGGTCATGATAGACCACTGCACCATAAAGCGTAAAAGAAAAAGAGCCACCTGCCGCTGTCTGACAGGTAAAAGTGCACGATACCATCTTTATGCGTGATCTGCCGGCTCGCATATGGTGGCGAGGAGTCTTTCCAGCCATCATATGCTGCCAGATTGCGCAGAGCGTATCTCTCCAACTCACTGTCGGTGTGAAGCTCGATTGGGTAATCTAGCCTGGCTGAATCAGGGAGTGCTGCTTTAAGCAAGTGCATCCAAATTGGTCGTTCCTTCGACGTGCTGTACAGTTCTCTGCAAGTCTGCGTATGTTCCCATATCCAATCAGCGACCAATATTCACCCGAAGGCGAATAATAGATGTATGTACCCGCCTGGCCCGCAGTATGTCTGGCCAATCCAGTTCCAAGAAGATTTCGATGAGCATTTCTCGGGGTAAACTGAACATATGAGTACTCGGAGGTTCATTTTCTGGAACGGGTAACAAGCATAAGTGCCGTATTCCGTGAACATCGAAACTGGACTTCCGTCGAATTGACGTCGGGTATGCAACTCACCAAGAACCTCGTTTTTTGAGCTCAAAGCATCAGATGCATGGTTACCCGCCCCGTCGAGAAGAGATACCATTGACAAAGATTTAGAGTCGCTGTGTAATGAATGATTCCCGTGGAGACTTTGGCCCTCAAACGTTTGAGAAGGAGGGGCGATTAGCCGCGCTACTAGGCACTACCTTGGACCCCGCCCAGCTGGCACCCTGACCCGGAGTGCCGCTGATAGACGATGAAAATAGATTCCCACTTACGCTTAGAACAAAAACAAAGTGACGGAAGTGAAGGTTAAGTTCAAGACTCAAGTACTCAAGTTTTGTCTCGAGTTTATCTCGATGGTGGGACCATACACGTGATGAAATATCAGATGGTGTATCTTGACGTGAAAAAGGGTCGCGTTTCAACTCCTTCGACGAATCGGAAATTGCAGAGTAAGTAACGACGAAAGCAGGCTCAGAGAGAGGTAAAGGGCTATCAAAAACTCTTTAGCGCGACTCCGAGTAGTATGCATATCACATCGGGGCCACACCCTCCATCAGTTTTCTCGTACCATAATAATAATATAAAGTTGTTTCTCCTTTGATTTTGGTTTTTACACTGGTTTTCTCTCTCTTACCTTACCACCATGGCCACCATATACCAAGCTACAGCTTCCGCCCCGGTCAACATCGCAGTTATCAAGTACGCTGCTCACCGTTGCACGATCTGTTGCATCATGTTCACCGTTACGTTCTAGATACTGGGGCAAGCGCGATACCAAGCTCATCCTGCCCACCAACTCGTCCCTCTCTGTCACCCTCGACCAGGATCACCTCCGATCCACGACCACAGCGCGTGCCGATGCCAGCTTTGAGCAAGATCAGCTGTGGCTGAATGGCAAGGTAGATGAGATCAAGGCCGGCGGAAGACTCGCGACATGTATCGCCGAGATGAAGCGTCTGCGCAAGGAGACTGTGGAGGCCAAAGACCCCAACGCACCCAAAGTATGTCTATCCGACCTCTATCTCTGTCCGATCTATGTTTTTTTACCGAACTTTTCTTCTCCGATCTTTAGCTGTCCTCCTACAAAGTCCACATCGCCTCCTACAACAACTTCCCCACCGCTGCAGGTCTCGCTTCATCCGCGTCCGGATTCGCCGCTCTCGTTGCCTCGCTCGCCCAGCTCTACAACCTCACCGTCTCCCCCTCCATCCTTTCTCTCATCGCGCGCCAGGGATCAGGCTCCGCGTGCCGATCGCTCTTCGGAGGCTTCGTCGCCTGGCAAATGGGCTCCGACCCATCCGGAAATGACTCCCTCGCCGTGGAAGTCGCCCCCGCGAGCACTGGCCGCAGATGCAGGCCTCATCTGCGTCGTCTCCGACGACAAGAAGGGCACGAGCTCGACAAGCGGCATGCAGCGCACCGTCGAGACCTCCGCGCTCCTCCAGCACCGCATCAAGCACGTCGTCCCCGAGCGCATGGCGGCCATCTCCAAGGCCATCCTCGCGCGCGACTTCGACACGTTCGCCACGATCACCATGGCCGACTCGAACCAGTTCCACGCCGTCGCGCTCGACACCGAGCCCCCTATCTTCTACATGAACGACGTCAGCCGGAGCATCATCGCCCTGATCGTCGAGTACAACCGCATCTCCATCGCCGCCGGCGGAGGGTACAAGGCTGCGTACACATACGACGCCGGCCCGAACGCGGTCATCTACGCGCAGGAAGAGAACCTCAAGGAGATCCTCCAGCTTGTCATCTCGTACTTCCCCCAGCGACCAAGCGAGTTCAAGGACGTCTTGGGCCTTTTCAGCAAGGACACCACGGATATCAACGCACACGCCAAGATCCCAGCTGGTTTCAACGAGGCTGTAGCCAAGCGCTTCGAAGTCGGCGCCGTCAAGGGTCTCATCCACACCCGCGTCGGCGACGGTCCCCGAAGACTGCCTGACTCAGAGAGCTTGTTGGCAGCGAGCGGCTTGCCCAAAACTCTAGCTTAATTTATAGACGCCCGCATCTAGATGTGAAATGTAAACAGAAAAAGAAGGTCCACTAGTACTTGTATCATTGTCGTTATTTACTTGCTCGATAATTGGAAATCTTCTTGGATAATATCCCACACTGGGTTTATTAGTTCATCGTCGGTCCAATGATGAAAAAGAACACTGAAGTTGTGAAATCGATAACATTGTCGGAATGATATGAAAAAATACAGTTATTACTTGCTTATTTGCAGAGATGCCAGTGAACTTTGTGCTCCCGGATCTGGCATATTACGAAGGAGTTGCCTCGATGCCGACAATAGGGCTCAACCACGACTCGTAATCCTCTTCTCTCGTCGGGTTCCCAGTAACCTTCAACGCCCGTACAAGGACCCGATAAGAGCCATTCGGAATAGTAGTGCCATTCGCGAACGTCGGCGTCTCAAAAACGAAGGTGCTGAATCCCTCCCCAGTCGGGTCAGTGTCCTATAAGTCAAGCATGCCGCCGTCAACACAGTGGCACAGAACAAAGTAAAAAAAGAAAGAGACGAAACATCGTTGTTCCGGCTCACAAAGTCGAATTCTGCAAGCGATCCTACGATCTTGACCTGGGCGAAGCTGCCGCCGTTATGAGGCGATGGGAAGCTGAAGAATGGCCCAATGCCTCCGAATCCACGGCTGGTAATCGTGGGCTTGAAATTGATATTCGAGCTGACCAAGTCGACGCGGAAAGCTGGCGTTCCAAAGGCCAGTCTAAAGGAGAAACCATCCACAATCAATCTCATTCCTGCAAGAAAAAGACCCCAGCAGAAGAAAACCATACCTCCACAGAAGAGTAGGCACATCATCACCCACGAACGTATAATTAAGCGGTCCAGCTTGCACATCCCCAGCCAGAATCCAACAACGCCGGAATCGGAACGCCAAAGAACACATCCGTGTCATCAATCACCTGCTTGTTCTTCAAGCTGCCCTGGAGGCCGAGGTAGCTGACGTGGAAGGTGTCTGCTGCGGAAGCACCTGCGACCTGGATGAAGCCGGAGAACACGGGGAAGGTGCTCGCGTCGAACCCAGTTGGCGGCTTGAAGACTGCTGTCACGGTTTGTGTCTGGCCTGGGCGGACGGTGAATGTGGATGGGACGATGTTCACTGTTGCGCCTGCAGGTGCCAAGGGCACAGGGCCGTCAGAGGCAAAGATCGTTCCCTGAAAGAAAAGATTAGAAGGTAATGATTTGGAAATGGCAAAATTACTTACAGCTTGAACAGTCAATGCAGTACCAGCTGGGATATGGGATAGCTTGAACGTCTTGGGCGAAGTTCCGATGTTCTTAACAGTAAACTGTTGACTACATCACGACAACAAGGCGTTAGAGAATTCGAAATAAAATGTAGTACATCAGGAAAACGTACATTGGTTTGAAGTTGGCAGTATCGTTAAGAATCAACTCTCCCGGCGAGACAATAGTAGTCGCATGAATGGCATTGAAAACATTGACCAACCCAGATCCTTGCTGCGTAAGCGTCTGCAGAGGAGCACCGTCTGTCTTGCTAGACCCGATCATTTGTGCGGTCGTCTCGAAAAGTGTGCGAGCAGCGGTGGCGACAGCAGGTGACCTCCCTTGACAGAAAGGAGGAGTGCAGAACTGCCGGCAAGGAAAGGTGTCGCCATTGACGTCCCTGACAATACAGCAAACGAGCCGAGAGGAACAGGGAAGGTGGAGAGGATGTTGCCTCCAGGTGCGGCGACTGCTGGTTTGAAGAAGAAGTCGTTGGTTGGGCCATAACTACATCATTGAAGATGTTGAGCTCGCAAAATATATGTGATATGCGTTGATAAAACTTACCTGGTGAAAGATGAGATAAGACCGCCTGCAGGGTCTGGGAAGTTGAAAGCGCCGCCTGTTTGCGGGAAGGAGACAGTGACAGGTGCCCCTGCGGCAAATTGTTGCACAAGCTAGAAAGTACCCAATTGGCAAACAAAAAGGAAAGATTTTTTCACTCACGAATTCACCGTCAGCAGCTTGAATGAGGACAGCAGTGAAGTTGCCGACAGCGATATCAGCAAATCCGTTTCCGTTGCTGAGAGCCCGATAAAAATTAGGATGATCAATCGAGCAAAAATTTAAGCAAATGAAACGAACTCGTAGATCAATGAGACTTGACCTCCTTTGGCAGCAATATTGGTCAATTTCTGGACCTGTAAAAGTGGAATGGCGTAAGCATACGCCCTCAGACATCCAGAACATGGCTTACGAAAGAGCAAGTGCCGCGACGAACGATCACCAAGAACTTGGAGAGGTCGGGGGTGCTAGCTGGTAGAGGGTTGCATGCGTCATCAACGACTGTCGTGTCGTTCGATGTTGCGAAGATAGGAAGGTTGCCTGGGATGGGCAGAGGGAAGGTATCGAAGTATGTGATAGGAGGGTGGTCGACACCATGTACAGTCGCGTTCTGCAAAGGAATAATGGTACTAAAAACAGAGTCAAAACAGCATTGTTGGCACGAATACATGTTCTTACTTGTCAAGACTGGCAGCAGATATAACATTGATGCCATTTCCCGGCCCAGAGGTAAACCAAGCTCCAAATGCACCCTGGAGCAGAAATGAAAGAGTTAGAAAAGGGCTGAAGATGATAATCGCACCGAATGTGACTTACGTCATTGCCAGCAGCGATAGTTACAATTTTCCCTGCACCAGCGATTCTACTTGCCACGACAGTTGCTGTGCCTTCGGTCCAACCGTCCGCGCCACCTAGAGAAAGAGTCAGGATATCTTGTCCTTCACTTACACCTCGGAGCAGGGCTTCGACGAGGACTAGAAGCCGAGGATCAGGGGCGTGGTTAAGCTCGAGTAAAACGGATAAACGAACTGTCATCCGTAACGGATCCAGAGCAACCAAACACGCGGTATGCAGATATGGACGCGCTGAAGGCTACGCCGCTGATGTTAAACGCATTGCCTGGGTTCGCGCCGATGATACCCTATAGATTACAAGTAATGAGGCTACTTGACACCTGTACTCTTTTCTAAACAGCTTACAGCAACATGGGTTCCATGCCCATTGCATTGATCGAGAGGATCAGAATCTGGAACTGGTGTATTTGCACCTGAAGAAAGAGAAGAAGCGTAAGTCGTTTATAAATTTCTGTTCAGAATATTGCTCACCGGTATAAGCGTCTCCGACAAAATCGAATCCTCCAATAACTTTATGACCAGGTCCAAAAGCACCTCCGAGGGTAGGATGTGTGTAGTCGATTCCTGTATCGATGCTAAAGTCGACAAATGAGATCAAAATCTGAAGCCTATGATATTAAAAATTTTACATTCCAATCTTGATACCTGCTCCAGATATTCCTTGTGCATGGAGCTTGTCTACTCCCTGGAGAATATTCTTCAAGACTTTCTGCAAATAGTATAAGAGTAAAATACTGACAGTGAGCACGTGAGTTGATTCGGAATCAACAGGAAGCTGAGAGTCATTAGGTCCAGTAACAACGTGAGATTTAACTGGACTGCGGGGAGAAAAGATTTATTTCAGTCGGAATAGATGCACATCAGAAAGCGTCACGGACTTCGGTTGGGCGAACCGCACAACCGGACGGATCGCTTTCACTCCTGGGGTGCTGGCGATCGCTGCGACATCCTGGGAAACTTTAAATTATGTGCTGCTATTTTCGATATTGATTGAAATACCTGAGCACTCTACATAGAACGATCGTTAGTATGGTCTCATCTGGAGAGGGTTGCTGATGGGCGTACGTTAAGAGTCACAGCTGCACCGACGAAGACGCCACTCGTGTCGAATTCTTTGGTGACATCGAATTTGATAGCTCTTTCTTGAAGAGAGGAATAGACGGCGTCTAGCGACTGTTAACGACTGCGTGAATAAATAAATAGAAGAATAGTAGAAGCAAAACATACCCTGGCGAAGGAACGTTTGGTCGGGATATTTGACAAGCTATCGACTTCGATGATAAACTTGTTCGGGACAAAAGGAAGATTGGAGACCCTCTTGACGTTCGAGATTGGGAACACGCCGTACACCAAGCTCGCACTGAGCAGGGAAGGGAGAAGGACCCAGAATGCCGCTGATTTCATACTGAGAGGAAGGGGGCCAGGGCCTTTGAACTATTAGCTTCTCATGAGGGGAAGGCTTATATAGCAAGAAGCCATGCAGTAGTTACACCAGCATGCGGATCTGAGAATGAGAATGAGAGCACACTGAATACAACACCTCGGGACAGGGGTTGCCGAGCAACATTATACCGATGAGCGACATTTGTGACGGATGTCCTCATAGATGGGGCAAACCGCACACCAGCCCATTGTGTTGCCAAAATGTCGAAATCGTTTGATGTGAGGACAAGTCCTGCCCGCGCCGTGATAAACATTATGCTCATTATACACCTTTTCAGGAAATTTAACATTCTATATCGTGTAGCGTCAGCTTTAGGAATCGAACCACATTCAAAAGATGAGGTTTCACCGACCATACTAAGAAGGCCAGAAATCTTCTTCACCTCGAAGCTTGTCTAGCTTCCCCGGACTCTCATGTAAATTGCGCATATAGAGGGCCCTAATGCTTATCGCGTGAGATGGTTTATATAAGGCAACCCATAGGAGCCTTCGCTCATGCGAAAATACAGGGAGCGTCCTATGGCGGTGGGTATGAGTATTGCACGAACCAAGTTCGCAATAGCGCGATCTGCGCAAGCATGTAAATTTAAAGAGCTGCCGCAGAGGTTGCCGTGACGGGACTCATAAGGTCTTATACACTGTATCTGAGATATTGAGAGAAAATAGCCATTCTCGTGCTGATAACCACGCGGAAAGTGGTAGTAGTGTGAGAGAAAGAAGGACGAGAGCTTGAGGTCACAACGTGGGAGAACTGATATCTGCCTCCTTCGATCAAATAAAAACGAAGACAGAGCAAGGATTTCAACTTAGTCACAACACACCGTAAGGTTGACTGTATACACAGGAAAGTGGCTCCACGAGGTGTTTATTGACGTTGGCAAAAGACATAAAAGCGGTCATTATAGGTACCTAAATATCACGGAACGAAGGCCTAAATATCTCCTAAAAATGAGTGCTACTCAAAAGACGCAGGAAATGAATGTGCTTACCGCAATTAAACCGTAATGCAAATATTGGGGCTTCAAAAGATATGGTGTACGATATAGGCTCAACAACTGTAACCGAAGGCAGGATGCGCAATTGGATCCATAACACAAGAAATAGCCTACATAATCCAAGAAAAGAGAGTAGGAAAAAGTAGAAATGAGATCTATGAGTGCAGAACCAGCGGTGTCGAGGTCGAGGCTCGGTGTCGAGAAGTGCTAGTGAGGATTGCGAGCCAACATGGCACAAGCCCTGAAAGGAAAGTAGTCGCACGTGATTAACGGCGACGCGTCTAATTATATAAACAATCTCACCCAACGCCGCTCCAGGAAATTATGGCTACGGATGCCTGGTAAATATTGGAGTACGGCCTATCACTCTTACACTCTCGTTTTCTCAACCCAATCAACCTGCAGCCGGGTACCACCGCCCAGATGCATTTACCTCTCCTTTGTCTATGCGCACGAAGAACATTTATTCATTTTCCAGTTTATCCGTCTCAAGCAGACACATGAGGACAATTTGAGTCAAGCTCACACAAATGTACCTAAATCAGTCTTGATACAAGTGTATCTATCCGAGGAGCCTCACTTCGATATCGTTCTTGGACGATCTTTTTTTTTTTCTTTTTCGAAAAGTGGCAAATCAAGACAACGTCGATTGATCCCACCGATCTGGTGTGGCTGGATACTGGATTGAGTGCGAGCTTGCTATTTTGAAAGATGAGTGGGGCGAAATTGTTACCCATTGTAAGTCGATGAGATTAATTCGATGACTTTGAATGTTCCCGTTTCCATTGTTTTGACTCGCATGATCGAAGGCCTTCATGGGTTGTTGCGTACCGATAACGGCGACTACTCGACATTTCTGGGGGTTCTATCTACTTTGGCCCGTCCACCGTGAATTTTGAAGACCATGTGTGACCATGCCTGGCTTGTGCCTGGCCGCCCATTTATCGACGCGGTCACGTGTAATAATGGCCAACGCGTCCAAGCTAATTACTCCATTGTTCTTCCTGAACTACCACATTGCCAGCACAGGAAAGTCCGACATAAACATAAACCCCAACATCATTATCCATACTTGGATAAGCCTTTCTCTCTGTTCAGTGGTTTCCCAATTGTCCCTGCCATCGTTCTAGCAAGGCCCGAAAGGGGAGCACTTGGCATACCTCCATTGTCAGCCCGTTTAGCTCGCACCGAAGACCCAAATATCCATAAAAGCGACAACCCTTCCCTCTTTTCAAACATGTTCTCTTCCCTTGAAAGCAATTCTCAATCCTTTTCATCGTACTTTCAAAGCGATACCTCAGATTGTAAGCCTAACTGTTATTCAGTGCTTATGCCACAGTTTTCTCATAGAGTATTCTAGCTAGTGGTTCGATGGCTGGCTTAACTCCCAAGAAGACGACTTCGGCCAGCTCTTCACTACATAATACGACAGAAGAGATGAAAACTGCTCTGAAGAAAGATCTCGACGGCCATGTATACGATCAGGTCTCGGTTGCAGAGTTTGTGGAACACGTCTGGAAATTGGACCAGAAACATTGAAGAAGATTAACGATGCAAGTTTCCAGCTATGTCAGAACCTCTCGCAAAATATCGACAAGTTTTGACGCTGGGAGGAAAGTTCTCCGAACCCGAACTTCATCAACCATTCCATGAGATGGCCAGGGGTCTACTCAAGGATGTTTGTGATCACCTCTCCATCGACCACGGCATGCTCACGACATACTTTTGGGACGGATGTGGAAGAGCTATCTTACGCAGCAAATCAGCAAATGCCGTTAAGGAACGAATCAGGAAGCCCGATTTACTCGAGGTTTATATTCCAATGCCTGAAGATGGGCAACCAGGTTTGAATCCGGATGAGTCGCCGATTCCCAAAGACGCTCCCAGACCTACGTGGCATGAGGTTCGTGCTTCGGTTGAATTCAAGAAGAAGAAACTTGAAGAGGAACCATTACCGGCCTCTGACCTTGCCTCCATCCCTGAAGAAGATCAGTCGATGCCTACGACTGGTACTGGGGCAGGGCCCAAGGCTCGCACTACTAGACGTCGAGCAAGAACTACGGCATCATCCGATTCAAATGTGGATTCTAGTGACAGTGCTCGGACTGGAAGCAAACGCTCCGCGAGCTCTCTCCAGTGACAATCGTCCAACGAAGAAGGCCCGGGCCAAGATCAACGTCTCCCAAGACGAGCTCCAGCTCGCAACCTATGCCCTGGAGTGTCTGCATGTGGGAAACCGGCACTATGTGACTGGTATATTCATCGATGGCTTCTCAATCAAACTTTGGTATTATGATCGAACGGCCGCAATGTGCACTGGTTTTTTTGATTTTGGGACAGCATCTGGCACTACCGATCTGGCGCTCACTCTTTTGCGCTCAGTCAGTGCAATATGCAGCAAGCTGGCTTCGACCCTTATTTGCACCGAATCACCCTCCCGGAAGCTGGCCAGTTTATCCAGCCATCGTTTATTGTACCTTTGGTCAGACCTGAAGAAGATGTCACAAAGCTATGCTACAGATTCCCATCTCTAGCTCCACAGAACGATTGTATCTTCACGGCTCAGGAAATTATTGCTCAGTATAAGGGAATCACTGGTCGTGGCACCACCGCTATTGCTGGTAAAATTGGGTCTGTCGGAGGTGCTCTCTCCGAACGTCTTTATGTGCTCAAGATGAGCTGGCAGTACATCACTCGAAAACATGAAGGGGATATCGTTCGCCAATTGCGGGATGCTCTTCCAGGATGGACCGACCATCTTCCTGACCCCGTATTCCACACCAAACTCACTGGCACCGAACTCGGGCTTCCGACGCGTATCATTCGAGAGATCCTTGAGAAAGATGGTCGGACCTCTATTTCTGGAAAAAATGATCGGGACCTTCATGTTATCGTCACGAATCGCTATAAAAACATCTGGAAAGCTAAGGACGTTGAAGAATTCAAACGTATCTTCCTTGACTGTGTCGAATGTAAGGGACCTCGGTTTATTCATATTTAGTGTTTTAATCCGACCAAAATCTCCCTTAGGCCACTATCATGCTTATCACACAGGCCGGGTTCTCCATCGTGATGTCAGCGAGAACAACCTCATGATATACCAACCTGGTATCACAGACAAAGATTCTGTGGACTCGGACAAGGACTCGGACAAGAAGGACTCGAACAAAAAGGATTCGGACAACGCAATTAGCCATCCATCTTTGGTTTCTCCTCCGACAAGAGGAATTCTTAACGACTTTGACATGGCTGCAGTCTTGAATTCAGACGGCGGAATCGACTCTGATCGTGGCCCGCATCATCATCTCACTGGTACCCTTCCTTTCATGGCCCGTGATCTTTTGTTGCCTCAGGCGTACCGTTCAAACGATTCACTGGATTCATCCATTGCTCATTTCTATCGTTACGATCTTGAATCGTTCTATTATATCTTAATATGGGCGGCTACGCACTATAACCTCAAAACAGGCCGTCGCGTGGGTCCAAAAACAGGCGAGAAATCACATTTGGAACAATGGAATAAGAATGAGGATGGCGATACCCAAGAGGCCTATTATGCTAAGAACTCTCTTTACTCAGGCATATACTTGAAGCCAATCATAGTCGATGTACGAAAAGAATGGCAAGGTCTTTGGGACAAGTGGATCGAACCATTGTCTAGGATGTTCCGCAAAGGGTTTCATGCTCAAGACATGGCTCGAGAGGACAAAGAGGCCGACTTCGACTACGCTACATGTGGTGGTCATATAACCTTCGAGAAATTTATGTTGGCTATTGGAGAGACCCCTCGTGGTTTGAACCCAATAACTACCGCATAAGAAAGATGTATATATAAATCCTATTCAATCTGTATTTTATCAATTATTCGTGTACTCATTTTACGTTCTTTCGGCGTCCATGTAAGTATTTAGTATCTCATTATATGTCAAGTGTGCCTCATTCTGCTCGTCCGTGTCAGTACATTGTCGAGTGTTAATGTATCTCTAATTCCCACTGATTCTGTTTTCCACTCACATGCATTTAATTCGAGTCAACACATCTTCACCTCTCTATTCTTTCTTCAAGGATGGTAGGACCGTTAATTCCAGGCGTCGTGCAGACTTGTAAGTTGTTCAAATACGAGGGATTTAAGAAGCTACGGTCGATTCTATGTCTAAAATAGATCCTAAACACAAGCCAATTTTACACTGCTATTAACATGAAGTTAGAATTAGGCTGGTCGCAGCAGTCACCACGGTAAGATGGCAAGAAATTGCAAGAGTTGGACTCTGACATCGAGGGGTTGAAAGTATCTACACGTGATCAGCGGACCGATACGTCTAATTACGTACATAATGATAATGAAATTATTCCAAACGTGGGCCCTTGCCACTGCCGATTTAGTGGCGCATAGCGCTTGCATAACTCGAAACCAACTTAACACCAGCCTGCTGTCTTTGTTCTTTGGCTTCTATTCTCGAAATCTTTTAAAGTCTTGCATTATATCCTGAACCTCTCAGTAGGCTACCATCGAATTCAATTTCCAACTTACAATTGTTCAGTTTTGGTTCAGTTTCCACACATCTACCCTTTGAGCGTCAAGATGGCTTTACCAGCGCTGCAAACTTCAGTACCAAAGACTATGCCTTTGAAGTATACCATTGCGTCCTCGACACCGCATAGCGGTAAATATGGACCAGAGAACATCATACTCGACAAACCCTTGGACCAGTCTAGTAGATGGAGCGGTGCTTTCCAGGAAACACCAACCAGTGGATAATGCTGCGTTTGGAATCTTTGGCCGTTCTTAGTGCGAATTTACATATCATATTGCTCACTTATTACTGACTCTGAA
This sequence comes from Psilocybe azurescens, assembly GCA_023853785.1. Classification (NCBI taxonomy): domain Eukaryota; kingdom Fungi; phylum Basidiomycota; class Agaricomycetes; order Agaricales; family Agrocybaceae; genus Psilocybe; species Psilocybe azurescens. Next base: position 64,614 of record JAJIRX010000885.1, read on the forward strand.
GACTTCTCCTTGTAGAATCGATAACATTTGGGAAAGTAAGCTTCTAGTTGACATTCGCCGCCTGCACTTCTAATGCGTTTATCTTACAGTACTCCAAGCGTAAGGATACGTTGAGTATTTCCTGGGCGAGAGTCTGATACTTCTACAGCACATCCATGTAACATGAAGGAGTTCAAAGTTTTCGTTGGTATCTCAGAAGACCATATGGCCGAAGTCCTTCACGCCGGTCTGAAGAACGATGCAGTTCCCGAGACTTTTTCTTTGAAGCACGTCAATGACTCAGGGGTCTGCTTCCCAACTCAATTTGTCAAAATTGTACCAATACTGTTAGTAAATTTCTGAGCTTTGAACCCTTTGTTGAACCCTTTGTTAGGGCTCATGGTCAAAACTTCCACATCTCCATCTGGCATACCTCACTGGCTGGAATTGTCGATTCGGCGTACGTGGAGCAAGTGCGTAATGCATACGATGAGGTTAGCCCCAAGTTTATCATCATTGTTCACTTACCTATCTTGCTTGCTCTGTCAATAGTTTCGAGAAACATCAGTCATGCGATATGTTCTTAAACACCTCCGCCAAAGAAGATTGTTAACACCATACCAATCAATCCTTTCGCGCGCCAATATACACCTCGAACACCCTCTCGTTACTCGACTGCACGAAAGTCTAGTGCTTCAAGGAAATTGGGCCCACTCCGAGAAGCTGCTAGATTCTATCTATTCTTCCGGACTTTTTGATTCGCATCTTCATTCTTCGCAACCTCAATCTGAGTGGACTCGCTTGCTGGGAACAGATGCTGACGGTGACGTTCCACCGGCCCGTGGCGGGCACGCCATGTGTATGGATCCTGTCAATGAAATTATCTACATATTCGGGGGTGGAATGGCGAAAGAGTCTGGACGACTTCTGGGCGTACAGCGTCAAGGAAGACAAGTGGAAGATACTGAGCCATAGCACCACCCAGGAGCAGAATGCACCTGGGAGCACGTTCGTGTCACAAGATGGTGTTCGACACGAAGACTGGGAGCATATATGTGTTGGGACGATTGAACGACCTTGATGGTTTAAGGGCCCCGGCTCAGTCAAATACTCGAACCCAGCATGGAACACTTCCAGGAGCCGCAGCCTCTCAACCACAATCACAACCAACGCAACCGCCTGCACAAGCACCTGCTCCCTCTGACGAATCGAGCTCAGACTCATCCGAGATGTATTCGTCTGAATTCTATCGATATCACACGCGTGGCATGCTTGCTGGGAAATGGGACTTCCTTGCTATTGATACTGCTGTCCGTTACTTGATCTCTCAATGTTACTCTTTCCATTGATGACAGGGCAATACACAGGCGACTGGTGGCCCTCCTCTTATATTTGATCACCAAATGGTTATGGACTCCGGAGCTCAGATTCTTTACGTCTTCGGAGGTCGTGTAGTGGACGGTGACTGGGATACTTCCAAGTATTCGGGTCTGTATAGCTATAATGTCAGTACTAGCAAATGGAAATCACTTCAGTACGTTTTTTGCTTTGTTCATCATCTCTTAAATCGTTCTAAACGTTTCATATTAGCCCACAAGGTGATAGTTCATCGAGCTCGCAGACGATCCCATCACGATTTGGTAAGTATTTCGTATGTGTTGTATAAACGTCGTGCTAAGAGTCTATAGGACATTCAATGGTCCTCGATTCGATAACCAAGACGTTGTATATCTTTGCTGGACAACGCGAGGAAAAATATCTATCCGACATGTACACCTACAACATCGGGACTGGAATCGTGACGGAAATATTTTCCAATTTCAGCGCCGCTGGAGGCCCCGATCCGTGTTTCACTCAAAGGGCTGTCATCGACCCCTATTTGAAGGAACTTTATATGTACGCTGTCTATTTCTTGCATGCGCCCTAAACTTCCCTACTTATCGATCTTCCAGTTTTTGTGGATTGACTAGGAACACAACATCTAATCCCCGAAGTACCTTACGAGCCTATCTCTCAAATTGGGTCTACAGATATGACACGCGTCCCGGCAAGTGGATGCAGATTCTTCAACAACCGGACAAGACGCCTGCGGAATTGCCGTTACCATGATTCGCCCATCAAGTGGTATACAATCCAAACACAAAAACGATCTTCTTGCATGGTGGAAACGCAGGAGGTAGCTTCTCAGGTGACGTTGGAAAGGAAGAGAAGCAGATGGAGACCTCCCCGCTGCTGATGCTGTCAATGAAGAACACAAGAATACTGCTAAAGAAAGCAAAGAAAGGCGATTGGATGATTTCTGGAGGATGGAACTAAAGAGGTTTGCCTCGTTTTTGTGATATTACTTGTGACCCTTTCTCATTTTGATGCTTGCAGACCTGGCCCAGAAGAAATCATTCGACAAGCGAAGTTCCAAATTCGTCGTCAACAGTAAATTGCCATCCCTTCGCCCCCTTGATCTCAACTAATCATCTCCTTTGCTTAGATTTCGTGAAATGTGCGAAGAAGAGCCCCCAGTCAAAGCCCTCAAATTTCTGCAGACGCAAGTTGCAAGCGCGGTGGATCACAATAATGCCAAAGAAACGGAGATATTTAGATCGCTGCTTACCCACCTCCTATCGCCTTCACCAGCAGTAGCACCGACTTCGCCTTCCGATTCACGACCGTCGACTTCCTCAGGATCGACTGTGAGCTCTGTCGAGCACGAAGACACGAGGGAAACAAGCCCCAGGCCGATAAAACGCTCCAGAGCAGGGAAGGAGAGCACCGAGAGCGGCGTATGGACGAGTGAAATCTCACCTGTGGCCGCGGGCGCAGACGTATCTCCATCATTCCTCGTCGGGAGGACTGAACGTCTGAAGGAAGTGACGGACCCTCTCGAGGCGATAGTCAGAGGAGAGGATGCTCAACCCGCGCTGTCTGGCCCTCGGTACAGCCAGCGAACGGAGGTGTTTGAGAATATTTTGAGCTTCATATCGGAAAATGAAAAACAGCCTACGGGGAGTTTGCTGGACCTTGTGGAGAAGGATCGGTGTAGGATTATTGCATAAAGAGCGAGCTTAACATGTCGGTCATGGAACTGGCGTTGATAGTGATCTGGAGCTGGAGGAGGGTCAACATTCATAACATTCGTATATAAACCGGTCGGAACTACATATATCGCTCTGCCAATGACACACATTGGAATTTTGTCTTTAGAGATCTGTGTAAATCTTTTCATTTGAGTTTTGTGAGTTTTGCATAATTATATACCATCAGCGGACTTTTGAAGGCCGAAACTCAAGGCTATGGGCGGAAGCCAAAATTGATCCTTGCCTTCTACCAAGACTCCGAATACGCTTTCAACACTTTCAATAACATGACCACATAGCAGCTGGATAATCACGATCTGGCCTCAACTTGCATGCGGGGATATACATCTTATCTATGGGCTTAACGCGGACAACCGTAGGGAACCTTGTCAAGTTTCAATGTCAAAATACAGCCGAGTCTGTGCAGGCCAGACCCTATCCCATCTCATAGCACTTTCACCATTCAGCTAGTGGTTCAGGCCACCAACCCAGTGCCATATCCGCCTAATCCTGGGGACTTTTCGGCCTCTGCAAACTGTTTATGAGTGCATTTGTAGGGATTGAGTTAGGGGATACGATTGCAAGGTGCGCCTCATTGAATTAGCTTTCAATGCACCTTCTCCGAGGAAAATCTTACATATTATGTCGTTTTCTTTTTGCAATATTAGGTCGCTTTCGTTCTGAATCCTAATCTTCTCTGGGATGATACGATCCGGGACTGGACCACGGTCACCCCAGAAAGGACGAAGTAAGTAGAAATGACGTTTGATCTAGTTACCCCAATTCTACCACCTGCGACGATTGCTAATGGATCTTTTAGGTCCAACACACCGCGTCTTCACACCTTTTCCGATAGCGCTCGGTTTCGCGATGTCGACCTGGGCGCATTCAAGCACCTCGTCGGCCAAAACGCCTCCATTACCCCTGATGAATATACGAAGGAAAAGGCTTTCATGAGTTCCACTGTATCTGTGGCGTATGACAGTAACGTTGAGGGTAAATTTGGCCTTAAGGTCAGTAAAGTACGTCTTATACCCATTGTCCCTCATCAAAACTTCTTAACATTCTCATATTCTCTATAGCTCGATCTAAACGATCTCAAGAGTAATATCTTTGTATCTGGCATCCACCTCCTTGCTCTGGTTTTCGAAGGATTCATAACACTATCTCCGACTTTGCTGCTCTCAGAAACTCTACGAAAACGATTCGACAATTTCAGGCCGTTATCACCATTCCCACTCACTTTGACGCGGCCCAACAGGAAGCAATTCTTCAAGCCGCTTCTTTGGCTGGCTTTGCGCGCGTTGGCCTTCTCCGGGACTGTACAGCGGCTCGTGCAGCATATCAGTTCTCCTATATTCCTCGTAGACTTGTGGAAAATTCGGCTGGAGATACAATCTTATTCGTCGATGTCGGCTATTCATCGTCAATCGCCTTCGTGGTTGTGTCTACCTCCGATGACATGGTCATCACAGGTCGTAAAATCAGCAGCTCCCTTAGGAGCAAGGGACATGGATCTTGCGCTTGCTGCTCATTTTGGAAAGAATATTATGGCCATACATGGTTTCGATATACTCTCAGTACCACATGCACATTCTTATCTACTGCAAGAGTGCTCCGAAAATCAGGGAAAAACTGATGTACTCCAAGGAAGCGTTGTTGACTATATCGCTATCTCAATTCAAACTGGAACACCAAATGTCCATCAGTTTTGAAACGCTTCATGCTGTGATTTCCTCCGTCATTGACGACACATTCACTTTAATCCAGGACGCCTTGATCGAGGCTCGTTTAGCCCACGCCGGAATCCGGACTGTAGTTCTTCTTGGTGACGTTGTGCCCTTATACAAACCTCGCATTATGGACAAATTCCCGGGAGTTATTGCAAGAAGTTTGGACGACTTTTGGAGAGCTAAAACTGCGTTGAGAAGTTGGACATCCCTACGTCGAACAGCAGGTGAAGCAGCTTCAGACTTCTGGATCGACCATACACTTGAAAGTTCCACGACTACGTGGAAAATATGGAAGAAGGATGAATCACGTATCGAAAGTATAACGTCTCGCGTTAATGGAATCAAAATATCTGAAAGGGAAGCGAGAGGAAATACCTCTGGCATGGATTTGGGAGGACCAACGATCTCCGAGCTTTTGAGCCTACAGCATCTAACGTAACGTCTATCGTACTAGGTTCAACAGCAGACATGGCTCGAATCGACGACGATATCAAGAACTCACTTGCTACTTTGGAAAGAATGTCAGAAGCAAATCCAGAACGATCCGACAAGTGCAATACATTATGTGCACTGTATCTGGAGAAATACTCCTGTACCCAAGACGTGCGTGTTGCGAGTAGTGCGCTGGTGTGGGCCGTCAAAGCTCTAGGAGACGTTGATTACAGGTCGCCAGATGCAAGACCCGAATTAGTGTCCAACGTGGCCACCTGCTTGAAGTACAAGTATGACCATTCCAAAGATCTGCAAACCCTGAATATGTGTATATTATATCAAAGCTACGTCGTTAAGGCACTACCGGAGAACGATACCAAACCTGCGCACGCGGGGTATCTTATCAATTATGGTACATTTCTTCAGACCAGAGGCGATCATCTGGGCGACTCTTCGGATCTGGTGGATGGTGCCAAACATCTACAGCGAGCCATTGGTCTTTTAACCACAAGCACGGATCCTGCAGACCACCCGCGCCTCATTGCGGCAGTCATCAATCTAGGAAACACACTGCAGATACTATACAAGTCGACCGGAACACTAGATGATTTGTACAACACAATTCATTGCCATGAAATAATACTATCTCTTCCTCACGAACAAAGATGCAGAAAGGTCCGCAGCGCTCGAGCAGAATGGGTTTCGCTATGATGCTGCATCACCAGCATTTTGGAAATGCAGAGGGAGTAGACAAGGCCGTTGGATACTTCCGCGAAGCCCTCGAGTACGTGTCGGACGAACACCCATCTAAGCCCCTGTACCTCAGCGGCTATGCCGGGGCTTTAACAGCGTTATATCGGCGATCAAACGAAGCTGAAACCATCAACCATGCAATTGAGATTCACAGGAAAGATTATGAATCTCAGAAAGCAGGACCATCCGAACAGAGCAGTAGATATGGATAAGTTCGCCAGTCTATACGCTGAACGATTCGAATCGACTAAAGATCTGAACGACCTGGATGAAGCAGTCAATTTGCACCAGTCAGCGTTATCGTTGACAAAGGAAGACCAACTCACCCTAAAATTCACATTTCTGAATAACCTTGGGACGACTTTGAAAACTCGCTTCGAATATTCCAAAGCAAAAGAGGATTCGGTCCAATGCATTTCGGCGCTGGAAAGTGCCCTCGACTACGCCGAGTATGGAGCCGCTCGAGCCAAAACCATCTACAATCTAGCCCATGCTTATTTCGAAGTCTATTCCTTCGGGAAAGATGACAATCAGCGCCTAAAATGTATCGAGTTATGCAAAGAAGTAGTATCATCACTAGCACCCTTGTCCGTGCGCTTTAACGCAGCTGGACTGTGGACGCAAGCAGCGATCTCGAGCACGAACGGTCAAGTCGCCTTGGAGGCGACGACAACGATGGTCGATCTTTTGTCCCAGTTGGCATGGCCGGGACTCAGTCTTTCATCGCAGATCAGCGTCCTGCGTTTTGCGAACCAAGCAGCTTGCAATGCAGCGGCGATCGCGTTACATTTCAAGGATCCTTATAGAGCACTGGAATGGCTTGAACAAGGTCGCACTGTGTCATGGAACCAACTTCTCCACATGAGATCCCCGCTCCTGGAGCTCAAAGCCCAAGAACCAGAGTTGGCAGGAAAAGATCATTGAGTTGTCGAGACAGCTCGATGTCGGCGAACGCAAACCTGAGGCATCCCTGGAGCAACAAGAAAGAAGTATCGAAATCATCAATGACGTTTACGAAGAATCCGATTGCTTTGGAGAGAGAGAAAATTGCTGCAGAAGGCGCGAGCGATTCCTGGTCTCGAGAGACTGATGATGGCGAAGAATTACTCCGACTTTCACATTGGGACCTACGACGGCCCCGTCGTGGTGGTCAATGTCAGCCAATACAGATGTGATGCGCTCATCATCTCCAACGGCCGTGCGCCATTCCATCTGCCCCTCCCGACATTCTCCCTCCAACAGGCCGAGTATCTCAAAACCAGGATGCTCAAGACTTTGCACAATTCGGCGAGACTTCAAAGATCTGTAAAGGTTGAAGACGAAGAGTTCGATGATTCTGACGCCGGCGCTGGGATGCGATATGGGCGACCCAGACGAGTCAAACCAACGAACGAGAGCATCGATGCTGACTTCAGATACATCTTGAAAGAGCTTTATGATCATATTGTCGAACCAATTGCGAACTGCTTAGGGATAGCATTGGCGGTAAGCGACTCTGCAGTAGCACAGTGGTGGCAAGAGCTCACTTAAAACATGACAGTTTGACGAGGATCTGCCGCATATATGGTGGTGTTTGACCGGGCCTCTGACGTTTCTCCCTTTACACGCCGCGGGTATATATGCAGCTGACAACGACCATGAAACTGCCAGAACCTCGATACTGGACTATGCAGTGTCATCCTATATCCCAAGTATCTCTGCATTGCACAATATCATGTACAAGAAGAGCGCGAGACCGCCATTCAAGATGCTTTCCGTCATCCAATCCAACACGCCAGGCCAACAACCGCTTCCGGCAACACTCGTTGAGCTAGATATAATCCGAAAATCCGGTATAAAAGGAGGCCTCTCTAAGGATATGGATATTTTGCAAGGTGGGAAAGCTTCCTGCGAGGCTGTGATGGAGGGCATGAAAACCCATTCCTGGATCCATCTCGCGTGTCACGGCAAGCAGGACGTCCACGAGCCGACCAAAAGTGGGCTCCATCTGCACGACAGCACCCTTGTTGCTCGAAGACATCGTCAAAGTCGCTTTGCCCAACGCCGATTTCGCGTTCCTCTCAGCCTGCCAAACCGCGTCAGGAGACGCCTCCCATCCTGACGAAGCCGTACATCTCGCCGCTGGGATGCTGATGGCGGGGTATAACAGTGTCATCGCGTCTATGTGGTCAATCGGGGACAACGATGCTGCTGTTGTGGCGGAGGATGTTTATGATTTTCTCTTTTGAAGAGGGAAAGATTCCGGATAGCAGGAAGGCGGCCAGGGCATTGCATAGAGCTGTACGAAATCTAAGAACGAGGCATACTGGGCGACATGGAGGGAGCAAATTTTTAGCATGGTTGCCTTACATACATGTTGGAATGTGAATAGAAGATCTATGAACTGACGTAGCAAGTAAAGTTTCGGCGAATCTCAGCGATGGCGATCGTGAGCTGGAGCTCACCCATCATACCGCCGAGGTAAAGTACTGTCCTGTCCTGTCCTGATATCTTGCGAGATCTATGGCTGTAATACCCTGAAAAACCAAAAAAGCGTCAAGATGTTCATTTTATTCGCACTGAAGGCGGAGATAGTGTAACAAAAAATTCGATAGCAAAAGAAAAACACACAAAAAAGAGAGATTTGAACGAAAGTTTGCGAAGAGTACTAAAAGGACGGGTTAGAAGGATGATTACTATAGATTGCTCGAACAACTGCAAGAGAGGTCTAAAGGTAAGTTGGAGTATGACTGAAGATTATGAGCCAGATGTACGCACTTTACTGTTGGTGACGTCCGCTTCCTTTTCCTTCGATTCTGGATTAGATATTACCACAACCAACTTCCAGGCGTTCGAGTGTGTATGAGCATCGAACTTATTCATCTAAATTGATAGCTTTTCCGAATTTTGAGTACAGCTTGACTTTGAGCTCTTTCATCTGAACTTCGCATTCGTCCGCCTGCCCTGAGAGAACAGCCACCCGTGCGTCTACCGATGCCTGGTCTTTTTCGAGGTGCTTCAAAGCTCGAGATTGTCGCATATGCAGGAATGCTTCTCCGATCTTGTATCTGTCGAAATGTCAGAGAGATGTTCTGAGAGAAAGCCAGAAAACCCGTACAATACGGGCTCATCCTCATCAGCAAGCTCCAATTCTGTTGAGAGATCGTCGAGGGCTTCTTTTTCTTGCTGTGGACACCTGATCAGAGCAGCAGGCGCGACTTCTAGTGAATAGCCCACCTTAAGTTCCTCCAGTTTTTCCTGGATTATCCGTATTCTGTTATTCAACTTTGAAAAAGTGTTGATACGCTGTTGATCCTCTTCAAGTTGTTCGAGTCAGCCTTGAACCTGCTAGGAACGATTTGTGTTGAAAACACACCCCATGTGACTTCTGCAGCGTCATCATTCTCTTCTTCTTGTTCGAGCTGTATCAGAGAACGTAAGTGCAATTCATTTGCGGTGACAAAAATGGGACAAACCATACGCATGATGGAGGTTTGGAAAGAGCGCGATTGATGATGGGCTGATCGCCCTGTTCTATCAGGCAATCTCGGTTATGTCATGCCGGTGTGTGAGACTACTGCGGTACGCTACGTAGTGCTATAATTACTGGTACTCGACTTGAACAAAACAGCAACTTTCACAATGGCCCTCAACGCCGTCTCTGCAGTCAGGGGCTCAGCGAGGCAGCATCTTACGACGCTGCTCACTCTGGACAATGCGAAATCTGGTCTTTTTACTATGTTCTTCTTGTGCAGGCCATTAAGGCCAAACGTCATCTTCGCGCAAGGGGTATAACAGCTTCGTTGAAGGAACTCTACACATGGATCTCTCAAGTACGTTGAACTGTATTTTGGATACTCTAATATGTTGAATAAATATCTATCTCTATAGCAAGTCATCCGCCTTCTTCTTCGTTTGCCTGCCACTCGCAAGAAAGTGACCTCACAAATGGACCAAGCCAAAGTTGATATTGAAAATCGCCTCGTACCTAAGGGCGCGAATGTCACCCGGCATCTCTCACTTCCATCTGAAGGACAACCACTCGAATGGATTATCCAAGAAATGGATAAGATGGATACCGAGATGGGTGGTTCGAGTGACACATGGAGACAAGGAAAGCTTTCTGGAGCCGTATATCGTAAGGGCACTCATCATCGGACTGGTGGCAACCTACTGAAGCCCCATAGATGGCGGAGATGAGCTGTCAAAGATTATCGTTGCAGCCTACTCCAGATACTGTGTTTCCAATCCTTTACACCCCGATGTCTTCCCAGCGGTACGCAAGATGGAGGCCGAAATTGTTGCTATGTGTTTGAAGATGTACCGCGGACCTGAAGGTGCAGCAGGCGCCATGACCTCTGGTGGAACGGAAAGTATTATTATGTCTGTAAAGACTCACCGAGACTGGGCACGAGCTGTAAAGGGCATCAAGGAACCAGAGATGTAAGACTCTTCGTCGTCAACTTTGAAGCAATTACTGAACATATCAACAGGGTTGTGCCCGTCTCAGCTCATGCAGCATTCGACAAAGCTGCTGCATATCTGGGAATCAAGTTACACAGCATCCCGGTCGACCCTTATACCAGACAAGTAAACATTAAACATGTTAGACGTGCTATGTGAGTTGTCCAACAAAACGTGTCACCAATCAGAGCACTAAATCCAGACACAGAAATCCCAATACTATCATGGCTCGTACATTCTCCTCTCTTCTTGATGTTTCTTACATGTATTGGCCCACAGCTCGTAGGCTCTTGCATTGGTTTCCCAGACGGCAACCAAGACGACATCGAGGCTTTGGCTGCCTTGGCAAAGAGAAATAATGTCGGATTGCATGTCGACTGCTGCCTTGGTTCCTTCATTGTCCCCTTCCTGGAGGCGTCCGGTCTGGCTAAGGGCGATAGCAAAGGCAGATACCGCCTTACACCTTTCGACTTCACCGTGGACGGCGTTACTGCCATTAGCTGCGATACTCATAAATACGGCTTTGCTCCCAAAGTACGTCTTCTCGTGAAACAACGCGTCTGCAGAGATTTAATGCTAGGGATAGGGAACTTCTGTCATCATGTACAGAACGGCTGATCTTCGTCGATTCCAATACTACGTCAACCCTGTCTGGCCTGGTTTGCTACTCTCTCCGACTCTGTTTACATTTCCCAGCGTTGCTGATACTTCCGTAGGCGGTATTTATGCCAGTCCCAGTTTGTCTGGCTCTCGGTATGTACTTTCCTCAATCTTCTGGCGATGCAGTCCATGACGTCGTTATAGCCCAGGGGCCCTTATCGCGGGATGTTGGGCAGTCATGCAGTACATGGGAACAGAGTACGTCTTCTCATCCGCCCCTCATCGCACATTCCTTCGAGCTAATCACTGATATTTCACCAGAGGCTACCTTGCCTCCTGCCGCGACATCGTGATAGCGACTAGAACCATCGCCGATGCCATTACTGATGATATCCCTGAACTATACGTCCTCGGCAACCCTCCTGCGTCTGTGGTGGCATTCGGCAGCCGGAACCCTACCGTTGACCCATTGGAGGTGGGCGACGGCATGCGTAAGAGAGGATGGCACTTGAATGGACTGAGCTCGCCTAAGAGTGTACACATTGCCTGCACGGTTCGTGTTATCATTTTATCATTATTGTCCCTTACGACTAGCGCTGATTAACGCTCTGCTTGTTCCTTCTATTTTTGTTATACGTTCGTTTTCACGGCCGGATTATCTCCATTTTCGCTCACTGCCCATGGCTCTCTGACACTATTTGGTTACTCTACTTCCAAATCCTGCTATGTGACTGGATCCGACGCACTACTCTTGACACCTCCAACTTTGGGGGCTTGGAATCTGGCACTCTGAACTGCCTGTTGCTCTTGCGCTGTATCCTACATCTGTCTGTGATCATGATATACACTCACAGAGGCTCACTCTGCCTGTCGTGGATCAATTCATCACCGACTTGAAAGATTCAGTGCGCGAGGCTAAGATCGCTCCCTCTGGGAAAGGCACAATGGTCGCTGTATACGGTATGTCTTTCTCTCCGGGACGAAAATCTGTACTTCACGGGCGTCTTACTGCCTTCCTTTTTTTTTTGCAAAGGCCTCGGAAACTCCAGTGCTGTTGGCCCCGATATGGTTGGCCAACTCGCGTCTGCCTTCTTGGATGCCTTGTACAAGGCTTAAAATGAAACGTAATGCCTATTATAGCCACTGCTTGCTTGCAATCTTTATCAGTTGAATTTATTTTTGCGACAATATATGGATATTGGCATCCCATCCTGTATAAGTATAAAAACTAAAAAGGCATACTTCTATGAAACCATACAGATTTTTTTTAAAGGTGAGCGCTCATATTTAACTGCTTCTTTGGATGCATATCCAAGAACACTTTGCCACTGCCTTGACAGGGTTTTGGCTAATAATTGGACTCCTGGTCAAATAATGGGAACTGCCTCGACGGGTTGCAGGAAACTGCCCGTGGCGTGATCACGAATAACCTTCGTCAGACGCCAACCCGTGCTGTGCAATATTTCCGACAAGTGTTTAACAGTCCTTTCTTGTGAATTGAAAAGAACGAGCATCTAGTACACGAAACGGGTAAATTATAATTAGAAGTTTTCTGCATCATTCCGATTCGACAGTCGGTCAAACATACCGTCAAGTCAGCGATGTAACTAAGCTCGTTAGCGACACCGTAATTCGCCAGAAGAGGGTTGGGGCCTCTTTGGGAACAGCTCCAGGTATGCCTTTACCGTCGTCGGCGCTTGGATCATGACAAGCGAACGGCATGACGCTGTCGATGAGAATCAGTTTTGTGTCGGGCTGGGCTGCCTGCCTCAGCTGGGTGAGTATTTTTACAGCATATGGATCAGACCAGTCGTGCATGATCTGCTTGAGCAGGAATACTGATGCATTTTTGATGGGCTGAGGCGTAAAGAAATCGTGGGCTTCGTGGTACCAAGTAAGCACCCGTTTTGACATCGTGTCTTTGGGGTTTCGATTTGCGTACCTTGCAGGGTAACTCGCCCAGTCCCCAGAGCATCGGGCATTTGCTTAAACCAAAACTTGAAAGGCGTCATCAGTTTCGTGTGAGATGAATCTATTTTGACGCATACTGGGATGGTTCCTTCGGCAATGACGGCGGGTAGGTCCTGGACCACTATCCTGATATCCGGGATGTTTTTCGCCAACGTCAAGGATGACGCGCCCGACTCCTCCACCAACATCGACCACGACCGAATCTTTCGGCAAAGAATTCCAATCAAAAGCTGTAAGAGCAGTCCATGGACATTAATGCAACGTTACTCCACTGCACGGCGCCAATCATTCATGCACGTACCTTTCAAAATCGCGTCCGCCGGTTCCAATGCTGCGACTCCCTTCATGCCAATGCCGAATCTACGCTGTCGGTATGCTTGGTCGGGCTGCCCAAGCAATGTCCAGAATGTCCCTGTCAAATTGAACGCCCTATTGAGCGGCGTTTCATTTGCTTCGAGAGAGTTGGCGGTAGTTGGGTCAGACATGTTCTCCCAAAGGTACGTTGACGACTTGAACACTTCATCCAGACTATATGTCGTCGGTCAGTCATCCATTAACACCATCTGGGTTTACAGTTGGACGACTAACTGATGACCTGCGATAGCAGCAAATCCTGGAGTATTCTCATGCTTGTTCTCAGAACTTGGTGTCGGATGTCAGAACGACTCAATAAGATTTTGTTCTATTGGTAGGCACACCTAGCATGTATTTCATGGACCGCCTTTCCAGTATCAAGCATGGAGGATACGCGATTATTGGCAAACACGTCCGGCAGGACCTCCTTGTAGACGTGATGCGTGGCTAAGTATCTTAACAAACGTGCTAGCGGTCATTTTGAGTAAAAAGCATCGATAAAAGAACAGGGAACACAAAAGCCCACCGAGCTTCTCGCTATCAATAGTAGCCTTTGCCGCGATGTCTTTGACGTGCATCCCCTATGTTCAGGGTGTCAGATATCCAGAAGTGATGACTTTTTGTAACCCGCTGACCTGAGGTCCACCCTCACGCAATATTTCGGTGACGCTGGCTTCTAAACATACGCGAAGAGCAGCTGTCTTGAATTGCTATTGTATCAATTTAATCAGTCACCACAATCCTTGCTTAGACATAAGTGAAGAACGATAGTCAGAACTAACCCCTGAGATTAAATTGTACAGTGCAGCTGACGGTGGCAAGACCATAACCATAAGCTGATGGGCGGCAGCCGCAATGACCTTGGTAGCTTCTTCCGCAGCCGGATTGGCTCTAAACGCCTCAGAAGCATGAGAAAATGGCTCGTCCAAGCTGGGGAACGGCAAGTTAGCATCAGCGCACGCTTTTTCTAGCGCAATAACTGAGCTAGTAATCAAATTGGACAATGAAAGGAGAGAGGAAGTCATTTCGAAAGCTGAATGCGGTTACTGAGTAGTTGCTTCAAATGTGTTATCTCTGCCTTTTATTTGTCTTGGACCCGTGTTCCTTTGCTTCTGCAATCACGGTACTATATTTATTTATATCTCATCGGCTGCTACATTATTTGAAATTTGGCGCGAACGCTCAGTGCCGTCGCAGTTATCGAGAATCTCGGAGTGATCATTGAAGCGTGATATTTAAACAAAAATATATCTAATCAGTCGACTGGTAGCGTGTGGTTAGCTCCGCTGCCAGTGCTTGTATAGCGTGCAGCTATGCTCTGTCTTAGTACAACTGACAGAATGAACTTTGAATACATTACTATAAATGGGAATTTTAACACCCTGTTTGACGAAAAGTTGCAGTGCTGGTATACATGTAATCAAGTCTCCGCCAATTAATACATCACTTAGAGAGCGATCTGCTCCATTTTTAGGCACTTCCCTAATTCTTTGGACTTATTTTTAGACATACGGAAGATGGATACTCCCTCGCTATATCTGCTGACTGCCCAAATGATGACATTAGTTTTGTAAAAGCTAAATCCGAAGGAATGCAGATTATCAAAGTATGACTACTGGATTAATAAGTCTTCCAGAGACCGAATCTCCTGCATGCTGGGAGCAATCAAACAAAAGTTGCCAAAATCTATCGTACATTTCTGGTTATTGCCTGGCAATAGTGCTCTTCCCTTCAGAGTGTAACACGTTTCCACCTCTTTTGCGCTCTCCACTGCAGCAATGACAGAACTCTGCGAGCTACTTGTTGCCCAGAGCTCGCTGGAGTCGCGTCTTATTACGGCTTCAACAGGGGCCAGCCGTCTATTGGTGAATAGCCTACACTTGTGGATACGATAATAGTGCCCCCATGTCTTGAATTTAAATCACAATCTTATCATAATCTTCAAGAATAACCAATTCTTTATTAACTGTTTCCTTAGATGCAGCGAAAGCTTTCTTAAATGCAAAACCTTGGTTACAAGTTGTCTTAAGAAAGAGGTCACTCGCTAAGGCCTATGTGATTTTATGGCAGAAAGTATTCGATTTGAGGGTCAGCCTATTTGTGATAATCCAACCGGGACCATCAACAATATACGTACAAATTCCATAGCTCTTTTCTGTGCCCTCACTAAGTCTCATTGTGCAGTTGTAGTGCCGATATTCTCCCAGTAAGTGGCTTACTTGCAACGGCCTAATAGCGCATTCGATGTCTTAATTGATCTGATATCTGCAGCAGTGATGTGTGAGTTACGCCGAAAGTTATTTAACTCGCCAATAGTTATGGCGAGTTACTAGAACTAGTTACGAGTTATCACTAACTTTGATGATGGGTTATTACATAGCCACCGGGTTGTGGGCCGGTGCATTGATTCAGAGGGAAACAGTTTAGTCTATGTTATCAATACTAAAGTAACTACATTTGGCTAATCACAGCATTTGATCTCTGAGCTCAACCCTGGCCATCAACCGTGGGAGAGTTATTGAGTTAGTAACTAGCTATAACTTAGTTATAACTTTGATCGCTGCATAACTCTAACTCGACCAAATAGTTAGTACCCGCACATCACTGGAAGAGATCTAACGAGATGCTTTCAACCGCATGGAGGCTGGCGTTGCAGATCAGTGATGTGCGGGTACTAACTATTTGGTCGAGTTAGAGTTATAGCGATCAAAGTTATCAAAGTTATAACTAAGTTATAACTAGTTAGTAACTTCGGTGTAACTCGCACATCACTGGTCTCTTCCATTAATGGCGGCCATGTGGGAGTGATATTCGTCGGATCTCACTTGATGTTCGGGTTCTTGGGCGAAAAGAAATCTAAGAGGGATTGAGGAAATGCTTTGTCAAACGCTGGATTCGCAAAGGACGGTTTCAAAATATCAAAATATTGGCACCTGCTTGTGCAGCTAAACATTGACCGGCCAGGGTCCGGCACCGGAGAAGAACGGCGGCTTGGAACGAACCTAGCTCTGCTCTTGCTCAATTCTTGCTCTTGTCTTGCTTTCCTCTCAGGTTTCGCCCAGATTACAGAACTATTGATGGGCTCGGGCATGAGGATGATGCATAAACAAGCGGAGGAGGTTAAAATGAATGGTCTTTGGGGAATGACGCGCTAGTAGGCGTTTGGTGTAGGAATGAGGTAGTTGATTTCGACATACAACGATTTAATTATGCCGTCTGCTCTTACCATATACATCTCTCTCAGAGGATGAGTTATTTACTCCTACATACGTTCATTTACGCTAGTATAGCTTAGAGAGAACCAAATCCCGCGTCCGTGACAGTTGACTGTAGCATAGGTGCATATTTTTACACTGCGGACCGACACCCGTAATTTTATATGTGCATCCTTTGCGGACGCACAGTATACTCTAACAAAATGTCCGCTATAAGCGCTATTTGAGTCGTAGGCTATCAGCTATAGTTCGGCACACACACCGACACTGTTTTGCGTCCCGATAGCTATCGGATACGGCCCAGTCTCTCAGCGGTGGCACGCACATAATTTTCCCTTCCCTATGTTGTTTATTGACGGAGGCAAGGCATATAAAGGAGCATGAATTGGGAATCGTTTATTCAACACCTCGAGTCCGCTTCTTGTAGCTCATCTATCATCTCTAATTCGCAAACATGTTCTCCTACAGCAAGATCTTCACTTTGTCATTCATCGCAATTAGTGGTGCATTGACTGCTTCTGCTGCTCCGGTGTGTAATTACTTCACTTCAGTTGTGTCCTGTTAATTTATCTGACTGAATATATTGTATTGCACAGGCATCTCAGACGGAATTTTGCTTCTTCCCGGCTCCAGGAAACTACTCTTTTGAGAGTGTGGCATTTACTGGAGAGTTGGTTGGCGTCGGACAGGGCTTTGTACCTGTTATCGAAAAGGCACCCCCACAGGGAAATCTCGGAGTGGTATGTTGGACTTTAATCTTGTACTATCTCGTATATTGGCGAGATAAACTCACGCACTCTTTTCTGTAGTGGACCTTGACAAATGCTGACCAGGGAGGCTACCATATTATGAACGTCGAGCTTGGACAAAGCGTAACTACGGTTCATTTGACTGAATCTGTCAAGTCTTGGAAGCACACATCACAGATCACCGTGCTAACTTGAGCTTTAGAACCTTTTCCTTCCCACTGTTACCCCCACGGGAGCAACCACATATTCTATTGAATGCGCGGGAGCCAATGGACCACAATACGTCGTGAGTAATTTTATTTCGTCCTTCATGGCCATATCTCACACAAATAATTTAGATTAAGGCTGTCGACGCTGATCAGCTTTGGACCACAGTCCCTGGTACACGAGATGGTGATGCCCAACAGGGAGTCGCTAATGTCAGTATCTACTAAAATCGTATGAAAATTACCAACTGACATCAATTTAGATGGAAATGCTTCCTGCCAATGGATCTAATGAGCAATGCTTCCTTCTCCACGCTCTTTAAGATATCTTTTCTTTTTCTTTACCCGTTGACTCAATCTGAAATCCGACCCATTTCCTGACCGTTTCATATTTGAAGTAGTTACTAAATCATGTATAGCACTACAGTCGATGTGGAGTAGAATATATTGGTTCGAATCGAGTCAAAGAAAGACTACTCAAAAACTCGTCTGGTCAACGTCTGTTAAACAGGATTGGATTGCAATCGGATTCCGGGTCCCGAAACCGGAAGATTATGTTTCGGAAGCTACGAAGTTAGCCTTTGGACCAGCAGACAATATAATAGCATAGCTGGTGGAGAACAGAGAAATATCTTGCTTACGACAGATAGTGAATATTTTTTTAAATATATGTAGGCGCAAAATTAGACATCGGTGCGTCAAAATTCAGAACCTGGTACGCCTCTCCGACGATGTTCATTGTGGATTTTAATCGCCGACAAAACGCTTAATTCAGTGCTAGTAGTTTGTCGCAAATTCAGAGTCCTCTCTGACCAGTAGAATCTATATCAAGAAACATGGATATCGACGTCAAATGCCTGTACGTACAAAACATATTAGGGAAGAGCCTGAGAGAGACAACAGCCTGTTCTTGAAGGACTATATTACTATTCTCACTCAGTAATGCTAAAAATCCCATCTAACTTGATGTCGAATGTAACACCAACGTACAAACCTTCCACACTTCCCAGAGGCCTCAATCATCTATACATATACAGAAAAATCCCATCGCGTCAATCCCGCTGCTGCCCCCGTTGTCGGCAATCTGCGAAATAAGCGCTGTCCGTAGTGTTAAGCGCTTGCTTCTACAGCACTTTGGGAGCAAGAATTGCAACGTTACGGCAAACATACGTATATCTTCGCAGACTTCTCTTCACACGACACACCTAAATTGACGGTTGTCCTAGCTGTTCTCTACGCGCAGATCTCCGTGGATCTCTTCCATTGATATCTATCATGCCAAAATGGCATTACAGGGAGCACCTTCAACAAGATGTCATATATGTTGCAGTATTTGAAGCACACCACTAATTCACCCCCAGGATGTCATCATACCGCGCCTTCGAGACTCGAAAGTCATCCAGGAAAATTCATAGGCCACAAGACGAAGCATGTATCTGCAACTGTATTTCATCTACACATCTACACAGCTCTAATCGCAACTCTACCGTACTCTACTCTAGAGTCTAGAGTCTAGAATCTAGCATAGCAGTTCTACATCACTAAAAAAGATAAAGAAAAAAAGTAGGTACTCTAAAAAACAACAACAACAAAACGTAGCATGCGGGAGTGGGCGCATACAGCAAGTGCAGCAAAGGCAAAGGGGAAATGAAATAGATAACGGAATAACGGAAAAGGAACAACGTTCTTCTTTCTTTTAACAACATAAAAGCCACCACCAAAACCCTCATTAACGATTTATTACATATTATCTTGCTCTCAACCCAACCATGGAGGAGGAGGGGGTCCGATCAGCGTCACCGAGTCGCGTCGTTCGCATCGAATAAATCAATGGGATGTAAATTTTTACTTCTGCTCCTTAGCGGCCTCCCTGTTCCTCGACGGTGGGCATGACCCAAGGTTCGGGAGAGACGAACTGCGAAGTAGGAACACCAAGCTCGAAGAGGCGGGAAACAACATTGGAGAAACTGTCAGGTGTGTATAAGTCAACAAAGAATTATTGAAGATAGACCGAGATGACGTACTCCTTGAAGAAGAGGTCCTGGTTGTCAGCATAAGCCTTGGCCTGCTTCTTGAAGACCTTGTCTTGAACGAGAACGTAGTCGGTTCTGCACGAGTAGACAGACATAGTCAGAATCAAAGGCGCAGCGCATTGCATATATATATAAAAGGTACTCACGGCAACATCATGAGGCTCTTGGTCTTCTTGTCCTCGAGCTGCTTAGGTCCGTCCCAGCGCTTCCACACCCACTTCTCATCGAAGAGAAGGCGGTAGTAGTCGTTGGTCAGAGTGGTAGGGGAGAAAGTCCAGGGGCCCTCGAATCCAGAGCGGTCACGATGGCAGCGTCCGAGGGCATGGGCACCAGAGAGCGCGACAATTTCCTGATCGTTGAAACTATAAATTACCTTGTGGTTAGTTCCACGTGGGGCGATAAAGAAACCGTATAGACATACCCCATGCGGTGGAAGATGTTCCTGAGATGATCAGCACCTTGAGTGGCATCGGGGAGACGACCGTCGGGGGTGGCTTGAGCAGCGAAACCGTCAATACGTCCAGGGCGCCATGGGATCTTAGGGCCAGCCATTTCCTGCAAAAAAATGGTTCAGTATTTTGTTCCCATAGTGACATTGTCGAGCTCACCTGAATTGCAGCGACACCAGCGAGAGTCCAGAGATCACCGTAGCTGATCCAGGGGAACTCTTGCTTGACCTTTTCCATGAGATTGCGGGCGATGTTCAGACCAGCGTTAGCACCGTGTTGGGATTCAGGCTCGAATCGCATTGTTGCGTAGTTGCTATGAAGATGAGGTGTCTGAGTGACCTGAAACTGAAAAGAGATAAGGTATAGAAGACTAACCTGCCACCGGTGTTAGTATCCTTGTCGTATGTTCCAGATGAGTGCCAGGCGAGACGGAGGAGGACGGGTCCGTATGAGCCATCTAGGTTAAGTCTCATGATGAGCTGGGGTCGAGAAGAAAGCTTTCAATACCAAATACACACCATCGTATTCGCCAGCGTCGTCAATGACTTGAGCGATCTTTGTTGTAAACCTAGTATACGTAACCGATAAGAAACGAAATGAAAAAAGTGAAAAAAGGCGTTGGAGCTTACCTTGATGTAGTCTTCTTTGGTGGGAACAAAGTTTGCCTGAACCTTGGCGGCCTGGACACCAGACTTGACCGCAGTGCCTGCCTCCTTACCGCTGTTGGTGGCGTAGAAGTAGTATGCGAGACCACCAGCAGCCGCAGCTCCAAGACCGAGATAGAGTCCTGAGCTCGACGACTTAGCTTCTGGGGCGGGTGGGGGAGGAGGGGGTGGAGAAGTTGCGGGCGAACTTGGCGCGGAACTGAGCCTTAGGCAGCTGGGACGCCCTGCGAAGAGGGTTGGCCGCTGGGCTGCGGAGGGAAGCGCGGAAAACGCTGAAGGACATGGTGGGGAGAAGAGAGGTTGTGGTGGTCGGTGATCAAGAAATGAGACGAAACATTTGCGCCAACTTGAACCTCCGCCGTCACGGCCCACAACTGTTCTCGCGGAAGTTTTTCCATACCCGTCCATTTTCCTCCACATTCGATTACATTCCAGCCTTTGATCTCCCTACATCTGGCTAGCCTCCGGGATCCACAAGAAATGTATCAATTTTTAATAGTTCGGCAGACCCTAAGAACGTGCAGAGAGACTCAGAACCTCAGAAACAGCTTGCCCGTTTTCCTACGAGTATTCTGGCAGTCCAGACGCCTGCACGAGTCTCTGTGGCTGCTGCATAATTGCAGCACCTGAGTCCTGACTAAAGAGCAGCGTGCCACCAACAGCCAATCACGAGAGTGAGTTTTATCATGACTTATCACATCCGGGGGAAATTGTTTCGGCTCCTATCGTCCAATACCCAAGAGAGGTCGCGATCACGACGGATGGCAAAGCAAAGGCTCGGCGCAGACGGTATTCGATGATGAAAGAACAGAACAAGTGGGTCCAAAGTTCGTCAAGAATGACCGTGCTTCCTCTACGCTATTTATGTTGTCTTGTTCTCATTGTATTCTCCGCTTCAGGACGTTCCCAAACATATTCTTACGTTTTTATAAAAACCCATCGCATAGTTCCGGTCGAGACCAACATCTGACCATCGACTTTTCACATGATCCCAAGTCGCTTGCCCTTCTCGTCCCACAATGTCAAGGTCGGAATAAAGATCTGGCGCAGGCGGAGGGCGTCTTACCAATATCTCGTGACCTTCAGTGTCTTATTAACGCGACAACGTGACTCAAATTTCTTTATGATTTTCAATAATTGCTCATCTCTTAGACTTCCGACGCGATCGTTATGGACGAACTGCTGCACCCAATGGGTTCATAATTTCGCCTGATGATATTGGCTCGAGCCAACAGAGCCGAATTTACGCGTCAAAAAGTGGCGACGTCCTCAGCTAGACTCCCATCAGTAGAAGTTCGACGGATGACAGGCGCGTTAACTTACCAACATCCTTGGGTTTCTCCTGAACGAGCTGCAAATTGACATTCAGCACCACATGACTGCTATAGTAAGGGAAAACCGTACCAAATGACCTGCTCCAGGAAGCTTAACATTCGACGCGTTCTTCGACCGTCTCCATACAGTCAATCTCGCCGTTTCCATACCCCCGACTCTGTAATTTAAGCACATCAACTTTCTTCATTCGCCCAGACAGCACAGAGGAATAAGACACGTACAAATTGCTAGCATCATCCCTACCTCCCATTATCCATCTCAGCTCAACGTTTTCATCGAGAGTCGGCAACAATTCCCAACCCTCATTCATGGTACGATGTTCCGCAAATTCACTAGCCTCCCAAGCTGGGTTGCATTTTAAGTGTATCTCGCCAGTTTTCTCGTCTCTAAACATGCCATGCTCGACGTACATATCTAATACTTCAGGGTCGAAGGCTTGGAACAGCGGCGATTTGAGGAGGACTTTCTTTGCTTCTTCTCTGAAACGCACTGTTAGACGAGCACTGCGGAGAATGCCCTTAAAAAAAGAGGCGCCTTACCTTGAAGGCCAAGAGGATCGACGCCCCAGTGTGCTTACGAAAATGGCAGGTTTACGCTTAGACCCACTATTCGATCCAGGAAAGAGTGTTGTTTCAAGCAGAATGATAGCTGCGAACAACTTGGGATAGCTTATCCCGCATAATGCTCTAATGCCCGCAATAAGCAACACCGTGTCAGCATTTCATCTACATAGGTAGAGAGAAAGAACCTACGTCGCATCTCCCACCAAGTGAATGGCCCAACGGAACGACATGTCGATCCACAAAGCCGTTCTTTATTCTTTCAGCTCCAACAGATTCAGGTAAACGCGTCAGTTGGAAAGGGAGGTCCTTCCCAAAAGCCTCTCGCCCATCCGGAAGATGGTAGATCAGAAAATTGGCTATGTCGCGTCCGTAGTCCGACCTATCCGCTATTACGATATCGATTCCAGTCCTTAGAAAGACAAATTTCCTGCGTAGATATGAACACAAAATGCGACTTACGTAGTTTGGGTATATGAATACCATTAATCAGAGCCGCGTCTCCGTGGTTAACAGCCTCCAGGGACCACATCTCCTCAATTCTAATGGAAGAAGACGCAGACTCCGTCATCTCTATAAGATGTCTAAAAGCAGGCTCCCATATCTTCATAAATAGCACAATTCAGTTCCACCAAAAAGCCATTTAAACAAGCATGCATAAATAAATCCCTCTCACCTCTTTATGAAACCCTATCGGATGAGTAGTAACAAGTGTAATACCTTTCTTCCCCTCTCCCGCTGTTGCACTTTCATTCCGTCGTATCCTCAGAACAGTGCCCCACAGCCCAACATCAGAGGCTCGCACGCCAATCGCAGGATCCGGAAACGCGCTCTCAATCTCCATCTTCTCCGCCAGCATCGCGTGCGCCGGTATCCACTAACCACCTCTTCCTCTCCTCCTTCGCAGTGGGCCCTGTAAACTTCTCCGGCGGCGCTATCTCAATAGCTCCCTGAGAGGACGCAGCCCTCGGGAACGCCGCAGGGAGGATATGCACGGAGAGCGTGTGCGTGGGTGTGAACGCACATTTCCGCGACAGGCCTTGCGGGAGTGAGGAAGGGAGTGGGACGAGTGATGGTGGAGGAAGCAGCGGCGCGAGACGACGGCGTGGATTCACAGTGCGCTCGCCTTTGATAGGCGTAAGAGGAGGTGGAAAGTAGGGTTTCCCCGAAAGTGGATCCATGTGATTTACGGTAGGTATAATAATAATAACGATGGTTGAACGGGGGTTGGCGAGGTGGATTAGCGCTCTAGACTTGCGCTATGCTCCAACAAGCTGCAAAGGAGTTGAAGGTATGAAGGGAGATAAGCCTCGCTGTGTTGTCGAAACGGCGCACTTGGAGCACTTCCCCAATGACAGTCGGCTCCCGGTAAAGATCACACCGGTTCGTACGTGTAGATTATCACCGCGATGATTATCACTCGAAGTAGATGACAGTCTCTTGGAAGTTGGATTGGCTACTGGATAGACAATTGAATGGGGGTAACGGAAGCCTGACAGTTCCCGAGAACTTTATCAGAGCCTCGAGATTGGGTAGATTCAAGAGTGTCTGCACGTCGTCCAAATTATGGCCAATTCAAAAGGTTAGCTAACCATTTACAAATGTAAATTACGGCGAAAGAAATACATACCTAGCTTTGCGTATACATGAGATGAGTTGAATGTGGAATGCGCCCAGTTGCTGCCAGTGTGGCGAAGTAATACTAAGAGGTTCTGTAGCGGGCTGACGGGCCGAATATTCAAACCCAAATTCAGAGAAAGGGATGGTTGCCTTCCAACTTGCGGCATGACTTGCTAGCAATTATCATCTCCAAACCCTAAAGTCAAATGCGTCTTCAAGGATGGCACTCATATCTCAGGGCTTGGAATTATTCTTCCTTTCAATGCTTGAAGGCCTCATATATAGCGCAATGTCACACACTCAAGGGCTGCATGTTAATGCGAACAGCCTCTCCCCCTGCACTCATCTCCAATGCGTCGACCATGGGTTCTTCTCTTTCCCCCTCTGATTGAAAAGGTATTATCTCGCAATCCGCGATCCGCGATAGTCTCTGGCCCATACTCCAATGGCGTTTTTCCGTCAAGAAACTAAAGCAGGCTCGCATTCTGTTTCCTATATTATCCGATCACGCAAGCTACTGCACATGAAAAACGTATAAAAAATGATAGAGAAACGTGAAGATAGAAGAAAATAGTGGTAAACACCAGATGCGGTTTCGTATGCTCTGACTTTTATCAGTCGAACGAAATGACAACGTCAGTGTCGAGGACATTTGGATCGGGCATCTTCTGTCTCGAAATTGCTACGCGATTAAATTCTTTGAATACAGTCTTACCCTGGATCATAGGGCACGTCTGTATCTCATCTCTTAGAAGCTTCTCCCCATCAATTGCTCTCAATCAAATCTTTCATGTGTCACGACTTAGCTCTGTACTGGTCTGATGCTCTCAGCCTCTCTGCCTTCCACCAAAAACACCTGAGAACCAATTGGTTCTCTCGAAAGCTCCGACTAACTCTACATAAGTAAGGGATCCATCTCAGCGAGGAAGTACCCAAAGAGAATCAATGAGCGCCGCGGCAGTCCTCTGTGCACAGGTTCATCAAACAATGCATCGACACGCCAAATTATTTCTGTCCATATACTTAAACCTTGCACGCCAGTCAATCAACTTGCTATATTTCGAGTTATTCTGAAATCAATACTTTAACGATTGATTGTCAATACCTTCTCATGATGCGCCGGTCTGAGTGATGCACCTTCACTCCGTGGTTGCATACAAAGTACGATCAATGCTTCTGACGGTGACTCTATTCTGATATTCTACCGTTCACAGTAACTTACTGCCCCGTCGCTACCTGTGCTGAAGTCTCGGTACGTGGAATTGAGCTCTTTAGCTGTTGTTACTGGCGCTCGAATTTATTTAGTTTCTTTTCTGCATTGGATTCGGATGCCACATGTACGATTTTACGTGTTAGCAGCGCCCAATGCCCCCCGCCGGATACGACTTCTATAAGTATAGACATTTCTTTGATATGATGTATCAACCAATATCAACGTTGTGATGTATCAAGAATAAATCAGATGATTTCTTGCCAAGATTGCTTATTTTGATGTAGCCTGAGATTCTGTGCAACGTACAGCTCAACGACTACTGTTGGAGTAAGTACCGAAATTCAGAAGAAAGGATTAGCCCAAGGCTCTTCGAAAATTCCATCAGGGAAACAATTGGAAGAGCCGGCTTATTCGGGACCGTGCGAATCAAATATATCGGAGATTTCTTTACATTTCTTTCTACCATGACCACCACCTTCAAGCTTCGACGATCCCAGTTTTGTGCATGTATCTACACGTTTGGACGTTAATTCGACACTCAGGAATTTCCCACGATTATTCTCATATCCCAAAATCTGACGGAATGGGGTAAAAAACGCCACCGAGTCGACGGCTGTCGACGGGCGAAGATGTACCCTGGGCGGATCACTCTACTCGCCCTTTGGCTTAGAGCGAGCTTGACTCCTTATTTTGGACCGCGCTACATGGTGCTAAGGATAGACCTATGACTGTGCACGAATTTGGAGATCAAGGGCTGTCTGTTTCGGACCCATTTTTACCTCATCATGGATCTATTACTTATTGAAATGAAGCTCTAATATAAATACTCTTTCCTGACCTTGACGCATCTTTGGCACCCCGTTCTCTCATCTTGGGAGCTACCTTTCGAAACTCTTCAGCACCACTTTGCAAAGCTTGTAGCCATGGACACAGCAATGAAGATCATCGTCAGTCTGGCGATTATTTACGGTTTACGAATACTAGTGGTAAGGATGAGAAGACCGAACTATCTGCCAGGACCCAAGCGACTTCCTATAATTGGGAACCTCCTTGATATGCCAGAGTCAGAGGGTTGGGTGACTTATAAGCAGTGGAAGGAACAGTACGGTGGGTCTTAGTAACATTTTCAATGACTTCGCTCACACTTCGTGGTGGTGGATAGGCGATGCCATCTACCTCGAGATTTTTGGAAGTCCAATAGTCGTTCTTAACACTTACAAAGCATGCATCGACCTCCTTGAAAAACGTGCCGATATCTACTCTGACCGTCCAATCGGGATTATGGCCAATAAACTGTATGCACACTACTAAATAAACCCATTTCACTGAGTTCCATGCTGATTTTTCCTAGAATGGGATGGCACCAAGCAGTTATGATGGCACCCTACAATGAGCGGTGGCGTCGATTCCGCAAAATTTGCGCCCAGTCAATGCGAAAGGACGTTGTCAAGAAATTTCATCCTGTCCAAGAGAGAGAGGTAGCACGCTACCTTGGGTACACTATTGCACGATCCTTTGCATTACATGGAAAACTTCCGTTTGTGAGTCTCACTAGCATGCATTACAAGAAGCGGAATTGCTCCTTACTTCTTTCTCTGCCCCTTTACCCTGGGCAGCACTGCAGGTCGTACTTTGCTCTGGAACATATATGGAATACAAATAAATGAAGCCAACGATCCGGTCCGTCCGGTCTGTTCAATTGCCAATTGTAAAACTACTCATGCAAGTTCGGTGCAGATTATCACCACTGCCGAAAAAGCAATGCAAGTTGGCGTGTTTGCAGCACAACCAGGAAATTTCCTCGTGGACTTCTTCCCCGCTCGTAAGTGTTACGCCCGGCGATATTACCCACCCCTGGACTAACCTGAGCTTAAGTGCGCTATATACCCAAATGGTTCCCCGGAGCGGGATGGAAGGAGTTCGCTCGTAAAGGCCGTATCCTCGCCTATGACATGGTCAATATTCCCTTTGACATGACTGTAAAGGACATGGTACGGATACTTGTCCATGAAATTGAAGAATCGCTTTTCTAACAGGATAATAGAACGCCGGCATCCATGAACCTTCACTAACTTCACTAAGCCTGGAAAGGAAGGAGGATGAAGATACCGTCAAGTGGTGTTCAGCCAGCCTTCTTGCAGGTAAGCTACCCCCAAAATACGAGATATTAGCTTCTTCTAACCAAGATCTTTATATTATTAGCTGGAGCAGATACGGTGGGCTGAGTTTTCCGACTCATTTTCCGGAGGAAAATTTAATTTATTCTCGCAAAGAGCGTCGCCTCGGTACATGCATTTTTCCTTGCCATGGTTCTTCATCCCGAGATTCAAAAACGGTGCCAGGAAGAGATAGACTCTGTTACGGGTGGCACTCGCCTTCCTGAGATTGTAGACAAGGATAGTCTACCCTACATGAATGCTATGATGTGGGAGCTGATGCGATGGCAGCCTGTGTCACCTCTGGGTATGTCTGTTGCATTGAGGGGTTTAATTCTAATTGGTAAATTTATCATTCAACAGCTCTGCCTCACCGGCTCATGAAAGACGATATCTATAATGGTAACTCATATTCCTCGATCAGTTCATTGCATACACGGTACTCATCAGCTCGAAATTCCAGGATGCCTGATACCCGCAGGAACGGTGATACTGGGTAATACATGGTCAATTGACACGACTTCTCTGAAAGCGAACCTAGGCTGACATATCCTTAAGGGCTGTCGCCCGTGATCCAAATCTATTTGTAGAACCAGATAGGTTCAATCCAGATCGCTACCTTCCTTACTTCGATAAATCTATCCCCATGACCCCAAGGATCTCCCTTTAGATCCTAATGCTTTTGCATTTGGATATGGCCGACGGTGCGTCTCTCTGGCTCTTTACAAACTGTATTTATCTGAAAAGGGGGTATAGCATCTGTGCCGGAGTGCACTACGCAGAAACCATGTTTTTCATCTCAATGGCTCGAATTATATCCACCTTCGATGTCACCAAAGCCAAGGATAA
The DNA here is from genome assembly GCA_023853785.1 of Psilocybe azurescens. Classification (NCBI taxonomy): domain Eukaryota; kingdom Fungi; phylum Basidiomycota; class Agaricomycetes; order Agaricales; family Agrocybaceae; genus Psilocybe; species Psilocybe azurescens. The sequence continues at coordinate 93,000 of JAJIRX010000885.1, forward strand.
GGACGGAATCGAAATCACGCCAGAGATCAAATTCAACTCCTCCATCGTTCGGTATGTTAAGCAAAGAACTGTGACATTATCTGAAACTGAATTCGTGCATATGTTGTCTAGGGAAACACTCAACTTCGAGTGTGCTATCAATCCACGCTCAGAAACCGCCAAGTCATTAGTGATGGCGGGTATCAGTTCTCTTTGACCGATATGTACTACATTCATTGGTTACTTACATACCTTCAACAAATGGTTTACCATTCACTACTTCACGTGGCGAAGAGACGTTGACTCAACGCAATCTGCACTCGTGGATGTTGCATTTCAACGCGATAGTAGATATTATACCCTAACCTTCTCGTATTACCAAAACCATAAATTAAAAACTTGAACAAAGACATCACAGTATACAACCTCATGGGCGTGGACAAAACCCTCTAATGCGCTCTCTCGCGTTTCTGAGTTGCGTCAGACTTTGTTCAACACTTTGAGGTCGTCCAGATCTGGTTTGTGCCATGATACGCGTTATAAAGTTGGACTTTGTTGCGGTTTTCGGTGCTTCCTTCAGTCAAGTCAACGGCAAAATCTTTGAAGAATTCGGTGAGTATTCTTTATGATGACAATAGAAAAACTACCAGTGCCCGCCAGAATGATGGTATTGTTGGGACTGAATATCCATTGCTGATTGGCGTTGTCTTCGCGGCATCTCCAGATCTTCAGAGGTATTCTGCTATTATGAACTAGGTGGGGCAGTGAGAATAACGAGCATACTGTCTATGGGATTAAGCTAACCTTTTCCTGAATCCAAGCAGAATGATGTCCCGGCGACCTTGATCTTAGAGCTTGCATCAGGATGAATGATCCAGCGCTGGGCTTTGGTCTTGTTACAATCATAACTAGGCAAATCAAGGAAGGTTAATGAACCATCGAGTAATTTATGAACTGATGTCTAGTTACATCTGGACAGGCGTGCCGTTTTTGAAAACAGCCCCTTGAACGTCAAGACATTTGTTGGCCCGACCGTTAGGGTGAATCTCAACTGATCCTTTGGGAGCGGGGAAGCTCCCTGACGGACAAAAACTAGTTGAATCATAAATTATTAGATAAGTCCTTCCCTAAAAATGATATTATATGCTTGAACTCACGTCACTGTGTAGCCAACTCGGGCGCCTTGGGCAGAACGTAAAGAACTCGTAGCAGAATTCAGCTCTAGGTTTGTGAAGCGAGAAGGGACCGCGCTGAAGGCGGAATCACAATTTTGGCTATCGCAGACAGTCGCAGAACAGATTCCATCTTCCTAAAGTTGAAATGAGTAAAAATGGTAATCGGAAATAGATAAGACTCTACGTACACCGTCAACTTTCGAGGTAATGCTAATGCCAGTGTTGAAACCATTCCTGTCTTTGAGAATGTAAAAATATCCAGACTAAGTTCAGGGGATTAATACGGAAGAAAGCATAAGAAGACGGTGCTTGCCTCTCCAAAGAATCCAGCTCTAGTAGCAGCCGAACCTGTCACCGTTCCTCCATTGGACGAAGTGTAAATAAACCCGCTCCACTTCTCCGGATACGATTTTATGATGAATTTCTGGGACTCGATGAAGCCTTGAGATTTGTCACCAATGAATATTTTAATCGGAGCCGGACAGTTATTCTTGATTGTATAAACATGGCGAGCGTCGGCGCCAACGAAGGCGAATAGGAGCAAGAGAGCACCGAGAATGTTCGAAGAAATCATTGCCCGCATGGTGGAGTGCAGAGGAGTCTGTTGTCGATAAAGTCGGAGCCACCCAGCTCATTATAAGACTCGACCCTAGTTTGAAATAGCCACTGACCAGGATATACCGAATGAGACATTCCTAGAACTCGAAGTGATGCCAGGTCGACGCCAAGAGTCTTTCTTTGTTGATTCAGAAAACGATCCACCAAGGCTCAGCCTAGGTTCCATCAATCTAACAAACACAGACAGGTAAATGGTGAACATTCAAGAGTAGATGCATTCTAAGCAGCTAATCTAGTTTCCAGTCAAGAAGTAGTGGAAGAAAGAGTAGGTAGTCGAAGCTCTAAGATGAGAGACAGATACAATAGTGCTTTGAACCTGAAGACCTTGGTTGATGAGGTATAACGCAAGAATGCAGGCGTAGGTCCAAGTCTGCACTTCCATATGGATGGAGCGCACATTCATCTGATGGACGCCTTTCAAGGTCACTCTGTGTTTAATAACAAGTAGAGACGGTCAGATGTCTTGTTTAGTGATGAATCGAGAGTGAATTTAGACGTCCAGGAGACGGATGAATGGATAATGTCTCATACATGTAGTGCCTTGAAGTTTTGTAGTGAGAGACTGGAATCATTTTTTTAGCTTGGGTGATATAGTCCTTAGGAGAGTATCTAGTTGCCGTGCTTCCAGACCTAAAACAGCCGTTCCAGAGGGTTGAGTGTACAGGGATAGAAATCGATTTTTGGGATTAACAGTGATACAGCGTAGGGTGCATAGGATAACGTCAAGAACGTCAAATCGCGGCGCTGCTGTTTCATTCATGTACATAGCGGCAGACGCCATTGTTTGCATCAACCAGTTGCAAGCATGGCCGTATCTTCAAGTCAAGGGTAAGAATTGCTCTGAAGAACAATCCAGCAGAGGGCCTCAGCATGCATAAACTTTCTTGTAGAGACATAGTGCATCTCTTTTTGCGTGCGTTATGGATTGTAGTGAGTTGGTGAGTTAATGCTGGATGAACAGTGCAGGTGTGCAGCTTTGAAGTTGAACGTCGAGGGGGAGGTTGAAACTTGAAACATTCGGCGTTGAGGCCTGAGGCCCGAGGGCGGAGGATCATATCGGATTTTTTTTTCATTTCCGAGGTCACGCATACGCAGCACATGCCATGTATTTTTACTTGCATCCGACGCGTATAGACCCTTTCTTGAAACATTTTGACCCCGGCCTCAGGCCTGGTAGCCAACGACAGCCCACATGTTTTGTCGGAAAGTTGTGCCGCATTTTTGAGAAAATCTAGTTGAGTTCAGCCTGTTGAACGACTGTTATTGCACAAAAGACGTGATGAACGATGTCCAGAGCTGCACGAACGGAAAGCGAACCTAACGAATTAAATGTGATATTTGACCAACGTGGGACTTCGCCGGACTGGACGTCCATCGATGAAAAGTCAAATTCCGCAAATTGACGATTCAAAAAAAAGAGGATCCATTCGAAAGTTAGGGGCATCTACATGGTTGAAAAGTCCTCAGCTTTTTGAATCGGATTACCAAGTCCAGTGTAGAGGCAGTGACGGGGGTCACCCCATCCTAAGGCTCACCAACGTCGGCGATCTCATTGAAATGATGTGAAGTAGATAAAAATATCTCATTTCTGAGATTTATTTTTCAAAATCGACGCTTGAGAGTGTTGAAGAGTGCGAAAAGGTTCAAAATCCAGGTTGTTGGGAATTACCGGAATTATTTGAAAGGTCCGGCAGATTATTAGCCGTATAGCCGGATGAGCGCTAATTACGCGATGCCGCTGCTTGGGATCATGAATTGCAACATCACAAAGAATAACAACGCATTCTGCATATTCGGAAATAACTAACGACAAATCTCCTACGTACAAAAGCATCCCTCAGATGCATCGAAATTAATATCTACGAGCTACGAGTGCTTAAGTAACTTGAACATGTATCAGACAAAAGGCAAGAGAGCCTGAGGGAGGACTTGTGCGACTGCAACACCACTGGGTGGTTCGATATTGAAGATATACTGAGATAGAAAGGATAAAATTCAGTTAATTTATATCTTGTGAGTCACACGGGAGGCTACTCACATTGGCATTCCACCATGGTCCAGCACCCCACCACGTAGCACCGATCCAGACACCCGACTGTTGCATCGCGCACAGAGCTCCTTGCAGAGCCGCGATACACTGGTCGTTGGCTCCACCAGCAAACTCTCCAAGGAATCCTTTGAGATTGTTGGCCTTGAGCCACGCAGTCGCACTTGCGAGACGATCAGCACCAACGGTGGCGGAGGCACATGTTGCGGATGTGCCGGAGCCGTTGGAATCGAGGTATTGATGCATTTGAACGGCGACGTTGTTGTTGGGATCTTTTATGGCTGAAAATGCGGCACCATTACCTGAGGATACCCAAGTCCACGCTCCAGTCCAGGCTGTATAGCATGATGTAGTACGGATATCGGTCGGTGAAGAAGTCTTGTGAAGGCGCAAAAATGACTGCTTACACGTTCCTTCGACAAGAATGAGCTGGCTTGTCGCACCGCTGGCACGAATGCCGTTTATGGCTGCCTGATTGAGATTGAAAACACTTTGTACAGCAATATCATGGGGCTCGTTCATGACGTCTACATAGATCGATTGTGGCTAACGATCGGACTACAGTAAGAAATTCACGTACCGAAGATGACCTTTGGGTTTGTTTTCTAGGAGACCACAATTTAATGACATGTAGTGTTTGGGAGGGGATGATAAAGCTTACGAATTCAGCCGCCAGATTTGTCCAGACTAGACGGTATAAATTAGGTTTGTTCTTGTATGCTATATAGAAACAAAACAAAACAAAACGCACAGGTTTGGAATCTGTGGAAGGCGTCAGCTTCCCTGAACAGGCCAGTAGACATTTCCATGAGGACTTACTGAGCAACATTTGAGATAACAGTGCCGTTGATATACCTCATGTAGTTGTGGGCTATGTAAATATTAGAGAGAAATCTGCGAGGTCCTATTACCGTGGCTCACGGTCAATGACGGCGAAGCCGCCCTTTGTAGTCGTAATGTAATTGACAATCTACGAATACGCATATCATTTCGTGAGCATGCTTGACTTTCAGAGGAGCAAAGTAGCATTTCCCACCGATTTCAAACTGTTGAGATAGTTCTGGTCGAACGGTCCAGTCATGCCAGTTGCCGGAGGATTAAGACGCTCCATAAGAAACGGGATTCTGAACGTGTTAAATCCTTTACTCATGAAAAAGTCGATGGAGGTCGTGCGGGGCCAAACGAAATTCGTGTTTACAAGACCCTTGTGTCATTGATCAGAGGCTGCCAGTACCATTACAAGTCCAAACTTACAGGAATAGTGGCTCCATTGAACTCAGCGCCCGATTCGTTGACGCCGAAGAATTTGAACTTGGTGCGTGTCCCAGGGCAGACGGAGGCCACGGGAGGAACAGTCGCTGTGGGGGTGGCCGCTGAAGATGTCGTGGCGAGAGTTACGCCGAGGACAGGGCTGATAATCGAGAGGATCACAAAGGAGGAGAGCGTGAAGAGACAGGATCTCATGTTGCTTTTAGACGCAATGAAACAAGTAGATTACCTGTCTTCGACCTTATGCTTTCCATTGTCTTTAATACGTTGAGGTTCACATTTATTTTACATTGTTTGACGACCCCCTGTGATGACAGAAATTGCTCAAGTATCCGTTTGTTTTAGCTCTTAAAAGTCACCTGCACATGTACCCCTATATGACACCTGCCTGGAAGTTTCCCTGTCTTTAAAAATCTGGCCCACAACGTCACTGAATGCAAGTAGCTGGAGTATTGGTCAGTACTTTCAGCATTCCATCAAAATGATACTGACTACCTCATCTTAATTGGCTGTGAGTGAGGGACTTACTCTGACAGGTCTACCAGTTTCACCCCTTCGTACGTCAAAAGCACTACACAAAGATGCTTTGCCCGGATAATTGCCCGGAAGACATTATGTCAGATTCGCAGCAAGAGCCTCATGGTCGTGAGCATTTTCCTCATATATTCGTCATTGCCAAGAGAATCTGACAGGAAGAAGTGATATCTTCATTACACTCCGATGCAATAATGCCTATTTTGTTACAACTTGCTTTATTGCTGTCATCTGCTTGTAAATATCATGATTACATCTGCCACAAGCTGCTGCAAGAGAGTTCTGAGAAAAAAGTGAATGATGAGCAACCTCAGCGGAATGCTTCTAACACCGCATGCCAATAAAATTCGGGGATCCGCTATTGTTCTGGGGGTCAGTCTACATGACATCCATCCTCCGACACGTCATTGAAGTAAGTGGGAGACTAATCGGAAAGTTCAAAGTGGTAACAGAATCATCTCTAGCTGATGGGTGAACGCCGATTCCCAAGCCAATGAGGCCTATGCCCCTAGAGCCCCAAGCACTCAAGGTCAACGTATCACATTCCACTGCAATCACAGAAGCTCAGAGGATTTCTAAATGAGGGAATTCATAAGAACATACAAAATTGATGAGGCGTAAGCTTATTCCAAAAATGGTAAATTGAAGTTCGATCTCTAGACTCAGCCGCCACTTGGCGTTTTCACGATTGTTGGAATCAGAAGTAAAACGTTAAAGAATTGAGGACACAATATTATTCGAAAAGGGCTCTTTTCAAAAGTACTAGCCTCTCAGGAGGACTATTAGTCTGTGCAGCGGTAAGTACATGGCAAGGCACACTCCGGCGCTAATAGTGAAGCTTGAACTGGACGAAAGACCTGCAGAGGAAACAACATACTTAGCACATCCGTTTTCGCAGGTCACATTGCCCAAATGTCTGGGGTATGTCTGGATGAATACTCTATAAAAGATATGTCGCACCCAAACCATTGGCAGATCCGAACCAAGAACTCCGCATTCATGGAGGTCGTGCGAGGTCGTGTGCTTATACGCCCTATGTGTGGTTACAGTCTTTTCGCCGCACAATCACGTTCAACATTATGGAACCTAATGAAAAAGGGCAATCCTATAATGATGATCACGGTTCCGTGATACAGAAGAGACCATTACGATCATGCCTAAATGCTATTTCCAAACATCTTCAAGGGTAACTGCGATATGGCTGTATTTCTAAGATAGTTTGACAAGCACACCTCAGCGAGGCTCGTCCTTGAGCAACCCTCGAGGTATTATCTCCTCCACAGCAGGTTCTTCACCGGTTGGTCCCAGCAGAGTACACGGTTTCGCCGTAAGAATATCAAAAATAATGTGGATAAATGATGGGTTTGAAAAGAGGAAACTGTCTGCATTGATGGTTTACAATTTTAATACAAGTCGAAAAGGCTGAAGGAGCAAAAAGAATCCTTCGAATTGGGATCGGGCCGATGGCCTTGGAATCACGTGATAATTAAGATAATTATCTGATAAATCATAAACTATCACAGTCCCACGCTTTTCCAACTAAGCTATCGAAGGACCATATGGGGTTAGCAAAGATTTTCTCTGCGGGAATCGTGAAAGCGTTCTTCGTTTCTCTTGTCTTGAAACCTTCCCGTGTCGTAAGTTTTGCTTAAGTTTGACTTTGCTACGACTTTGACAAAAGAAGCTTCTGCTCTAGTTAGTACATCACCGGACTCAAGACGCGTACGACAATTACAGTGTACACCACTTAATGTGATCCACGGTAAGCGGGGAAGAGAAAATCCCGTCTCAACAGCTTTCGGATGTGTGTCTGCGAAATGCCAAATACTGAACTTGAAAGGGATAATCCGTTTCCAAAAACCTGCATCACTACTAGACATTTACAGGATCGATCAAATTAGAGAAGAAAATATTTGAATTGCCAAACCAAGTGTCGTGACTGTCATGAAACAGCTTGAAAGGGGTCGTGAAGTTATCCGTAGTACCTGAGTAGCCTACTTCTCTGCAGTCTATTCAATAAATTCCTGCTCGACTTTCTCGTTACTTTCTTTGGCATTCTCGTTGACAGCCAGCCGCTTCTTCAGCCCAGCATTCTCGGCGGCCTTTTCTGCCACCAACAATACTGCTTCGGTTCCGTCGAACAATCTGAATATGCCGGATCATCAGGGAATGAGTCGAAATATTTTATAAGAGCAAATGGAACGTACGCAGCAGTCTCTTCCAGACTCCGCTGTTTGGAAAGTCGTCTTGTCAGGTGATATAACTAGAAATTATGATGAGAGATTTTGCTTACGTTCTTGGTTTCTACGACATAGAAATAGCAAAATACTGTTTCGAACGCAATCCAAAAGACATAAACGAGCTGTATTCCCGAAGGTCAATTATCCGGCATTCCCTTGAAAATTTTGGATATACTTACGAAGTATTTCCATCCAAGTCTATGAAAAGAAAAGTCAATTTATGTTGCATAACTTCATGTGAGCAAATCTTACGCTTTGAAAGCAATAGGATTGACGTATCTATACAAGCATAATCAGCCAGGGAGTTATTCCCTACGTCTCTCTAACTTACTGATTGAATATGAGTGATATAGAAATCGCAAAATTGAATACAGTAAATCCCTTCGCGCGTATCGCGTATGGAAGAATTTCGACCGTGTACCTTGGGTTCAAAGTCAGCGAATTGTATAGATAGATACGCGGTTGACAAGGACATACGAGACAATTAAGGGCGAAAAGGCAAGCTAAAATCGAGGCTACAATTCAGAACTACAATTGTGGGACAGAATCCAAAGACATACATTATCTATAAATCCATCAGAAAATTGCTTATACGCTAGAGTTTTAAACCATGGTACTTACACGCAAACGAGAATAAAACTTGGTGCGAAGGTCAGACGGGAAGGCCCGGTCAAGATGAACGGAAGAACATACACATCATGGCAACAACAGCATTCCCTGCAGCCTTGTCTCCAGTTTCAGAATACACTGCGAAACATATAGTTTCCAAAGTCCATGTTAAAAGCAGACCTAGCAGTGCCCCAGAATCAGCGCTAATCTATGCTTGTATGTGTATGCTGTAACGGACCTACGCAAGAGGTCAAGAATAATACCCTCCTTCCGGCTCTTTCGCACAGGAACCCTGCAAAAACAGCGACGGTACAGCTAAAGATGCTCAGAATCCCATTCTAGATTAACATTGCGTATTAGTAGTCAATGTAAATGTGTCAGGAGAAGGACGAACAATCAACAGTTGGGTGTTTGGGTTGGTAACTGGTGAGAAGAACCCATCAACATGTAAACCTGCGTAGTCTGATCTTCACTTACTTCCAATAGCCGACAAGACTTTGTTCAGGTCTATTTCGGACGTCATTTCAGGTCACGCCGTCATCACTAAACGGGAGCAGCTTACAATACGATCTACAAGTCAGAGATACATATTTAGTTGCTCGTGGCACAGCTAATGGAATCAAAGAAACACCACGAACCCAAGACCATTCCCAGACCACTGCGAGAAGAACGCAAGAGCGATGATGATGCGCATGCGACGTCGGTTTCCGGGCGTCGAGAACAACGATATCCAGCCGACATTAGCTGCCACCTCGCGGTCGAAGGCAAGAGCAGCTTTAATTTCTTCGAACTCCCATTGTACCAAGGGGTCATTCCTAGAGATGAAAGATCTTAGTGGACTTTCAGCTTGTTCAGTTGTATCGATATTTACTTATCGCCGTCTGCGTGGTAGTACGCGAGCGTATCCAGAGCTTCTGATTCTCTGATGAAAAACGTCAAATGACAACTTCACTAGTAGATATATGTGTGTGCTTACCTTCCTTTCCCAACGAGCCATCGAGGTGACTCGGGTACCAACCAAAGGAGGAGTAGTTGTATTACCGACGGAAGACCCTGTAGGGCGGAAGGGATTCGCCATGACCAGTTGGAGCCGATGCGGAATGTACCAAAGGTCTGTGGATCCACAATCCCATCAATTCAGTTATGGGTTCAAAAATAACATTCGACGTAGCCCTTACCGTCCAAGCAGCACTGTCCAGAGCAAGCAAAAATGTCAACGTTGGAACACATCTCGCTAAGTTTAATAGCACAGCACGCACATGATGCTTCCAAGATGCCTATTACCACCGGTGTTTAATTAAACAAACGATAGGCGTATTTGATCACGAATCACTGACCAAAGACTGTTGTACACAGACGTCAACTGCGCTCGCTGGAGTAGGGAACGCAATCTCCGTGATCAAAAGCGGCGCAGAGGAAGCACTGAACGTAAGTCCGAATCCAATTAAGAATCTACATCAAGCAGCAAATACACATGAGGTTGAGTATATACGACTTCAGAGCTGACTTGAGCTTTAGAAGGGGCATACCGTGCGCCGATGAACATGCCGAAGCTCTGCGAGGCGGTTTGTACGACGGTGGCGACGACCATGATCCCTGCACCCATCCAGATAGTGGATCTGCGACCGAGGCCGTCGGCGATATATGGTGCGAATGGATATGCGCAGAGGGAGCCGATGTTCTGAGGAGGAGGATGATTCAGTTGTTAGTTATGCTGGAGGGGTCGCGAAACAAACCTGGATGGCGTTGAACAACCCCAACTATTCGTGTCGATAGATTAAAAATAGGTGTGTAAGTTGTTTGTGGGCGGGGACCGACCTTGCCTCCGGTGGGAAAGTTGAAGAATTTCTCCCATTCGGTTACACTCTGCAAGCCATCTAGGGGATAAGGGTTGAGAAGCTCACTCACTAATGGTGTACATGAGATATCACGTACTGATCATACTCCCTGGTATGACAAAGAAGTCAATTATTTAATATAATTTAAAAGGGTTGTGTCATGGTCTAACCGTCATATCCACTTGTCGACGAGGTGATCAATCTAGAACAGATTATAATGAATATCCAATGCTCTGAATCCTCATCTGAGCCACCATAATCCTAGGAACTTACAAAAGACAGATCCACAAATTGAGCAGGACGAGTCCTGCAAAACATATCAGCCGAATGCTCAATTATCAGTAGTCTAAAGGGTAGCAGCAGCGTACTCGAATTCTTGTACCATGGTCGATCCCGTTTAACTAGATGAAGATACTCGCTTGCGCGAGGAGCGCTGTTTGTAGGAGGTCCAGTCCCCGTTCCCATTCTTGCGTGCTAGTGAGAGGTCAAGATCGAGGAAAGAAGAAAGTCTTGGGACTTGAGCTTGGAGCGAGCAGCATGATTGTTCCAGATATTTAAAGCATTCTTTGGAGAGACTGTCAACGACTACGGAATGTCAGAGATCAGGAATCTGGAGTTAAAGAGGAATCGAACATGAGCTCATTAGCATAAATTGCAGAACCCCATGTCTCTGGGTGTTGTATTTTCGGATGTGCCACTGGGCTTCGAAGAGCATATATTTGCGTCGAAAGTGCCACCGAGACGAGCTAAAGATATATGTTTATATGATCACAGTTGCTCTGTGTGAGTGCAGTCTGGGATGCGATAAAGTGGATGACCTTGTTATATGAGATAGGATATATTTTCTGGTGGATGAGACTAGAACTTTGAGGGGCATTCAACAGCGATTCACGAAACTTGGACAAGTCCAACGACCTTTAGAATAGACTCGGTCCGTCTCTGAGGGCCGTGAGTAACTCGATATAGATCTCCGCACAGAGTCGGGCAGCCGGACCTCAGGCCTCCAATTCTTTCGACATGGATGGGTCGAATGCCAATCATAACGCAATCTGAAAGAGCACTGGTTCGGGTTCAGGCCGACGCGATAGGATCCAGGATATATGTGGGCAAATATCTATGGTGGCGCCAACGAAAAGGCCTAACATTCGAGTATTGGATGTAGGAAGGGCGATAGGAGGTGGTAGGATTCTTACCCAGTTTGGTAGATATATGCGCCTGATTTTGCAATTGACAGAGTATTGAACCGATAACGTTCCGGTTTCCAGAGCATGAACAGGGACAGGAGGATCTGACACAATCAAACAAGGACAAGTTACCGGAAGGAGAACGATGACATGGGAAGGACAAGCAGCGAAGGCGATTGGGAATAGGATCGTGTTACTGTGAGGGAAAAAAACGCAAAAACAAATGAAGCGGTGTATAGAGACAATGGATCGAGGCGATCTGAGCCCTGGTTTTCTGGTATAGCATTAGAATAGAACCACCGTCTGCCTCGGGAGAGTATTTTTGTCGCACCCCACCATGATGTGTGGGGTTGAATAGGCGATCCATTTTGAGCGGAGTATACGTCTAGAAGTCGGTCGCTGCTAAGTTTGAACCACGAGAAGAGGTTGCTTGAGACTCGTTGGAGATCCATGAGTTGAAACTTATCAGATTCGCCATATGGCACATCTCTACAGTCTTTTAGGATGTGTATCCACAGAGCTATGGAGAAGTAGCATATTCAGATTCCTATTAGGCGAATCTACTGTATCGCTGGAGGAATGTAAATTTCATGGCATTTACTATCCATGGACACGTCTATTATATGCCACAGGAGTCCAAAAACCAAAAATCAAACATGATAGAGAGATTAGCGAGGTAGGAAGATCAAGGCAAGAAAAGATGGAGGGGTTCGACAAGGGACAGGACGGGCGTGACAGATTGCTTAACGGGCCGGAATACGCGGTCACGCGAGCTCCAAGTGTTCTGCCAGTGAGCGCTGCTTTTAGGACAACCTACAGCACCCCTTCTGCAACGAAACCGAAATCACCCTCTTAATTTGGGCCATGTACCTGTTTTGAATTCGATTTGAACCCTTTGTAACACTACAATTTACAATACTAACCCCTAAATATTTTCGGCGGCGGCACCGCAGCGGCAGTAGGCCAAGCATTGGCGTTGAACGTTGAACAATGGTACAACCAGACAAACGCCTTCTCTGGCATCCGCGATATGACGACAAGTTTGTGGTAGGAGGTGGCTCGCAGATAACGCTGTACGAATGGGCTGCGGAATATCCAGAAATCAGGCATGTTACTTCGCAGCATGATTTGCAATTCATGAAGGTCAGACCCATTTTTCAATGATTAGAATTGCTAGTTTACACGAGGATTAGTGCTTTGCGTGGTCGCCAGACCCATTGTTTGACGACCTGATAGCGGTGGGATTAAGCACCGGAAAGGTCGACCTTATCCGTCTAGAAGCAGGGAAGCAAGCTCAGCGCAAAAACGTGCTCTCGAGCGGTCCTTCAGTCACCCTGCCAGTGCGCAACTCGCGATCATGCAACGCCCTGGCCTTCAACCCTGTCGACCCAAACTATCTCGCTGTCGGTCTTGATAAGGTTCGTGGCGACGCCAGTCTCGTCATATGGGACATTAGTACCTTCGCATTGTCCTTAAGCTTGCCTATGCATCAAGCGGACGTATCATCTATTCTCAACACAATGGCCCCCTTTCTTCGCGCACGCAACCACTCCTTCCACGAGTAGAGAATCAGACCCGCATCGACGCGCGGATCATACAGCAATACGCGCCGACGGAGGTCGTCTCGTCTCTCTCTTTCCTGCCCGACTCGTCCAACCTACTTCTAGCAGGGTTATCACACCGCTGGCTGCGTCTCTTCGACCTTCGCTCGCCAACGGCTGCAGTCGTCAACGTCGCATCGAAAGTGTACGGCATTGCGACCGACCCATTCGACCAGCACCGGATAGCATGCTTCAGCGATACCGCGATAACCGTCTGGGACGCACGGCGGCTCGGGCAGCCCTTGCTCATGTTCTCGGAGAAAGACGCTCTAGCGGACGGTGCGCAAGTTAAGGCCGGCGGCGGGATCGCATATGCGAACATCGAGTTCTCCAACACGCGGAGGGAGTGCCTGGCTACGCTGGAGAAGGATGCGAATTACGTGCGGTTCTGGGATCTGCGAGAGTCGAGGCTGCAGGCGGTGGATGGGGTCTCCGGGGCGAGTGGTGCGGGCGGGTCGTCCGATGGCGAGACGAGGACGTCGAGGGAGTCGAGTCTCGCGGCGAGGAGGAGCTGGGCTGCGAATCTGGCTTGGGGGCCTGCGTCAGAACGCGCCACTCAATCGCAGTCCTCGCTGAAAGATAGAGATATCCACCGCCTTTCTTCAGGACCTGGCCAGTTGACGCATGTCCTCGCCGATACACGACGAAGTGTGTAACTCAATTATACACAGTACTAACAAACTAACTATATTTAACCCAGCCAAATCGTTCCCCCGCCCACTTTCTTCATTTGCCCTCGTCCCTATGTCTCGTGCCCTCGCTAAGTTGGGGAGATACACACTACCCACTCGCCTCGAACGTCATGGTCGTCAACAAAGAAGGCGACCTCGAATTGTACGCTATACACGACACGACTAAGCAGGTCGCCTGGAGCGCGCGTGGGGATCTGGCGATTGGGAGCAGGAGTGGGGATGAAAGTACTAGAAGGCTACAAGGAGGAAGAAACTACCGACGTCGACGCGAATGCAGACGCTGTCGGGTTGAACGAATTCGGGTATAGGACTGGTGAAATGGAGCGAGATCCGATGAGGGAACGGGTGAAAGCGAAAACGTCGAGGTCGAGATCGCATCCTTCTCGCGAAGGATCGAGAGCGAGAGGCCGTTCTGCGAATCACGATGGCGCGCGTGGGGCCGCACACCGTGCGCCGGCGCTGGCTGCTGCACCCAGCAATGGTGGGAGTATCACTGGGGGCGGGGCGCCTGCGCTGTTTGGACGAGGCGACGACGACGGGTTCCCTGCTCTTTCACCATCTCCGTCACCGTCTCCCGCTGCCGGTGCCGGCGCAGGCGCAGGCAACACCCTCTCCCATCCTGGCACCGACACTGCCGCCAACCTCTCCGCTAGTACAGTCAACACCGCTGCCCCCGTTATGGGCGGTATCACCAGTTTCATGGCCAGCCACAATAGCCCCAACCCCAACACCAGTGGCACCAGCAGCGGCACGGCGTCTGCGTCTGCGCACACGGGTCCGACGGGGCTCGCAGCCAGCCGGCCGGGCAAACCGCCGCGCACATACAGTCCCGCGTCGATCAGGAAGTACAGGAGCGGAGAGCGGGGCGAGCCGCGGGCGTTGGCGAGGAGGAGCCTCTCCCGCGCGGACACGGTGCTGATTGACGATGAGGCGGCGGGGAATGATGCCGGGGCCGCAGGCGGTGATGGGAGCGGGCGACACGGCGAGGATGCTTCTGCTGCTGCTCAGAATACGAGGAAGGACGAACCGCCAGCGACGACGACGACGCCTGCTGCGGGCATACTGCAGGAGCGGCCGACGACGAGCATGCGCGTGAGCCGGATGAGAGAACGCGAAGCGCGGAAACAGGGCGTGATGCATGTTGTGCAGGATGATATCTCGATGATTATCAGGAGGAGGGCGAAGGCTGGATATGGGCTCAGTCAGGTGTGTGGCTTTCGTTGGGATTGTTTGCTTTTCTGAGGTGCTCTTTTTCTGTGAATGCTTGTTGCTTATAGCCACAGCATAATATCGCTATTACGCAGGACGACCATGAACCTTCTGATGGCACGACGCAGCATTTATCGGAGCTTTGGGCTTGGATATACCGTACGTTTTCATATTTGGTCTCAATGCACCCAGTCCTGTCTCATCAGCTTACGTTTTTATTTCTTCGACCCCTCCGTTTTCCATTAAATCAGACTCTCAGGAAGTTCTCTGTGTCCCGACTCCCTCGTCTACACGGATACGACTTTTCTTACCACGGCCTGCTGGGCATATGGGAAGGCTTCTCCCCTTCAAGTAATTCCTTCCAACAGCCAATCATCGACGACCTCCAACGCTCTCTCCTCCTCGATCTGCCCGGCACCGCCCAACAGCAACAGGGATACCACCACACGCATACAAACAGCACCGGCAGCACCGGCGGGTACCCACATCGCGGGCTTGGACTTAATTCGCAGAGAAGTCGCTCGCCTGCGGAGGACTGGTACGGCAATTGGAGCGCGGCGCTGACGACGCTTGCGGCGAGGAGGGGGTGGATCAGTTGAGTTGGAAGCCGCCGGTGCCGACGGCGAAGCTTGTGCAGAGGCAGATTGCTCTGCAACTTTGTGGGTGGAGTTTGAGGGAAGAGGAGTTAGGAGCTGCTATCAAACGGTTCGTTTTCACTTCCACTTTTCTGAGTATATTTATGTGCTGATTGTGTTTTATGATTTAGATGGGAAAAGAGGGCAAGCTTTCGAGAGCAGCGTGTTGGCTGGTTTTTAGCGGGCAGTACAGTAAGGCTGTTGATCTGCTAATGCGGAGCGACGGTATGTGTTCGATTTCTCGGATATGTTCGTTATCAAACTGACGACCGCTACTTGTACAGATGAAACGCACCAGATGATGTCCGGCACGGTGGCAGCTCTGGCGCCCTTAAGCTCATCAGGGAGCTCAAGAGGCCTCGATCTCCGTGAACACTACGGGCGGCTCATCATCCGCCTGCATGACCCCTACTTCCGCGTCATGCTCACCCACCTAGCCCTCGGCGACTGGACAGAGGTTCTCGAAGAGGAGGTCATTCCGTTCCGCGAACGCATCGCCATCGCCTTCCAATTCCTGGACGATAAAAGCCTGTCGTCGTACCTCAAGCGCACCGTTAAGCACGCGCGCTTGCACGGCGATATCGATGCGCTCATCATCACAGGCCTCACGCCGGCGGGGATGAACATCCTCCAGGCGTACCTCGACCGCACGGGCGACGTGCAGAGCGCTGCGATTCTGAGTTCGTATGTCTGTCCGCAGAGGTTCCGAGATAAGAGGGCCGAGAGGTGGTTGGAGGCGTATAGAGATTTGTTGGATGGGTTTAAGCTACATCATTTGAGAGTCGGGCTGGATATTGAAAGGGGACAAATTTTGCATGAGGCGATACAGAATGGGGATATGCCACCGGAGGAGTGGGCACCGAGGCAGATTTTGATTAGGTGTCATTATTGTAGCAAGCCGGTCAGCGCGCCTGCGGGGGTGGGGCTTGGGCAGCCGCAGAAAGGACGAGTGAGTCGGTTTTGCTTAGTGGTTTAACTTGGTGGTTGCTGATGGAATTTCTATTTAACAGCCTACGGCGTGTTCGAATTGCGGTCGCGAGCTTCCTAGATGTTCTGTTTGTTTGATGACACTTTCAATCGTGCATGATGCAGCTCGCGAGATCGACCTTGGATATACCCACCATAGAGGTCAGCGCTCGCTTTCTTTGTTACAATCTGTTATGTTTGCGGTAATCTGACTTCTATGGACGTGTAGATACCTTTGACGACGCCATCGTCATTTGTCAGACTTGTCGCCACGGTGGACATGCTGTTCATATTCTGGAATGGTTTACAGGCGAGGATGGACGACGAACGCACGATATCTGCCCTGTTGCTGATTGCGAATGCCGATGTGCCGATGAGTTTTGAGCTCAAAACTCTTCTCGTAAACCTCAACTTCTTGTTTCTTTTTGGTTTCGATCTTTTGGACTGGCTTGTTGCTGCAAGTACATATGGCGGCGAAGGACGGTTGTCTGCACTGTACCTCCTGAACACTTTTTTCTCTCATTCTGGGTTTCATTTATTACGTATCTATCAGTTATTTTGCAATCTTTCTTTTAGCATATCACGATAATTCTAATCGATCTGCACCACAACATATGGAATCAAATACGGAAGAAAATTTTAATTCTCAGCAGAAAAATCAATGTCGAAGGGATGTCGGGACGGTAACGGAACTGTGTGGGCCATGCTCGTTTTTCGCCAAGTACTTGGTGTTTCATTGGAAAATACTTCCGGATGGCAATAATTGGCAATCCCCATTATCAAACGTCCCCGGGATGCGTTGCGATGAGTCATTTATCTGATACTATACGTATTAAGAGTGAGGTATTACAAAGACAACCCCCTTCTACGGGTCAGATCGTAGCATTAAAATGTCCTTCGTCAATAACTATAAACCGCCGAACCCAGAGTTGGAAGTCGACATCTCCATCAACAACGATGAACCATATTCCATCAACTGCAACGTCCACGTCCCAGCTGTGCTCGAGACGGACCGCGTCGAACTCGTGCCGTTTATCCCCTCGCTGCACGCAGAGGCCGTCTTCTCAATCATCTCCACACACCCCGAGATCGAACGCTTCCTGCCCATTTCATGGCCCACCCTAGACTCATTCCTCGCGTTCATGGAGCGGCTCGTCCGCCAGCGGGAAGACACGGCCTTATTCATAGTTATCGATAAAACCAAGCCTCCCAGCTCCGAGGCTGACAACACAGTAAAGAACGGCAAGATCGCAGGGCTGATAGGGTGGCTGCACGCCTCGCCGCAGAACCTCTCGGTCGAGATCGGGCCTGTGATCGTGTTTCCCGAGTTCCAGCGGACGTTCGTCTCCGCAAACGCGATTGGGCTGCTGTTGCGGCACTTCCTGGACCTGCCCGCGCAGGGTGGGCTGGGGTTCCGTCGCTTAGTGTGGTGTGCGAGTCCGTTGAACGCGGCTAGCGTCGCCGCGGCAGAGAAGATGCAGTTCGTGAAGGAGGGCGTAACGAGGTGGTTGTGGATCCTTCCTGAGGGTAAAGAAGGAGGGAAGCCTGTGGATGGGAAACGCGGGTCAGGGGAGGGCAGGGATACTGTGGTTTTGTCGTTGTGTTGGGACGATTGGGAAGCGCATGCTAGAGATGCAGTAACAAAGAGGATGGAGAGAGTATGATTGATTATTTCATGGATTATAAAAATAGAGTAGATTATTTTAAATGAACCTCGGAATGATGAGCTTCATTCGATGTTCGCAACCTTTCGGCAACCTAAAAGCGACATAATCTGGTCAAAAGACAAGAAAGAAGGCAGGCCAAAGGAACACAACATACCACTCCGTCTGCCGAAGCCCAGAAATCCGGCCCTCCCTGTCTTATCGTCTCCCAATACTCTACGAGCGTAGTTGTAGAATTAAATTCTTCTTGGACAACCACTCTTGTATCGCGCAGTATATTCATTTTATCGAGCGCATCCACAAAGTCCTCGTCGTTTGAAAGTAAAAGCAAAACTTTCAGATTAAGATACTCGGCCAGGGCCTTCTCGAAAAATGGCAGGAGATGCAGGTGCACTGAATGCCACAGATGGCCGAAAGCTAGGTGTGTCAGCCGCGGTAACTCACGCAGGCCTTCCCAATCAATTGGAATCTGACAAACTACGGACGGCGGGCTGACGATTTCGAGATGTGATAGGTTGGGGAATACCGCGCCTGTAAACCGATGCGGGCGAGGCAGGCCACCCCAGAACGAACAAAGCTTGATGGATATGCGCTCAACGCGTTGAGGAGATATGGCTTGGAAGATGTTTTCCTTGCTCCCGAGTCGATCCGCCCAGCAGACAACAGTGGTTGCACCTGAGCAGGCAGACAGAACCTGTCGAGCTTCATCGAAGTCGATTATGCTTGTTACATATATACGCTTGACGTTCTTTGCGAAGAAGCTTGCTGGTCTGGAGTAGAATGTTTTGAGGAAGAGTTGTACAGTGATGAGTGGGAGTTCTAGGACCACGGTTTCGTAGATGATTGCTTCCATCCTAATATCAAGAACCTCATCAGCAAAAAATATCGAAGAAATGATTTCCACGACGTACCATTCTTGTACGTATCTCGAAAGTGTACAGAGCTTGAGAGCATGGCCTGGAAAGGCCCTGGCAGTCAACTCAAAAATCTCCCGCTCCAAATCGTATGGTAGAACAAGAGGAATCTTCTTTTCAAACATAGAGGTATGCGACTCCATGAAGGGGTGTGTGCTGGGACAGTGCGGTGCGGCGGTGTCTTTTATACGTACGTTTTACGAGATCTATCCCGACTTCCAGCGGAGAGTTTTGACCCGAGTCAAACGGGCCTGCAGGCACATCGTTCAACAATACGTACACTTGAGTGTTTCGGTAGCCCTAGTGCCGTCAGTCGATAATGATGAGTATCAAAATCGACAGCTGCTGCGCCGATGCATGCACTAGTATTTATGTATACTACTGTTCGGCGTGCAGTGATATCAGCGCTAGCGATGAAATCAGAAACATGAATGAGGCCGAGGAAAACATAGGTTGTGGAACAGGGGGAGTGTTGAGGATCCACCTATAAATCCGAACCTGTCGCGCCGAGCAGCGACAGTATTTCGGTCCAATCATGTGACTCGCAAGACGCGTCGCGTCTGGCCAAATCTTCGAGATATTCATAGACTTCATGTATAGTAAGTACAGTATGCCCCCGGGGTCCCGTTAGATCCTTCTCCCCAGTCCTTGAATAATGGATGTGAAATTGGGCACCAAACGTTCTATATTGAATGAGTTTGCAGTGAATTTTGCTATTTAGAAGTCAGGACTCCTGAAAGTTGGAGCAGAGTATATTTCCAGCAGGTAATGAGAGAGTATATGCTTTGAGACAACTGATCTGTATGAACTACTCTCAATGGTACCTGGCGTACACGTATGAAGCTCCCAGGAACCAAACGCGTCGCGCTCAGCGCTCAATCGTGCGAATATAGTCTCGTGACGTAAATCCGATTGAACTTGATTGCCAAAAGTGACTCGGTCATGCAGCAAAAACTTAAAAGAAGTGAATGATCAGACTTGTCCGCCCGTTATCTCTTCTTAAATCTATTACACATACTCAGATCGTTCGACCAAACCGTATTACATCCACTCACTTTGCCATCTATCGAAACATGGCTTCAGAAACACCCGCAGCGGGCACCCACAAGGACCCAGTGACAGGCGAGATGATCTCCAAGCAGTTCGTATGAGTTTTCGTTTCAATGAGGATTTAGGCCTGGGCGTTGATCAATGGGTGTTGTTTTATTGATTCCCTCCTTCTTGTGTGCAGGGAACTCAAGCGTCGCGAGAAGCAACGCTCTAAGGAAGCTTCAAAGGCCAGCAAGGCTCCTGCTGCCGCTAAGCCCAAGGCTGCTGCTGATGCAGGACCAGTTGAGGCTGAACTGAACCCTAACGTACGTCATGGTTCGAGTTTTAATTTAACTGACCAAATATATTTACATATTCTTTAGCAATACTACGAGATGAGATGTCGTCAAGTTCAGGCGTTGAAGAGGTCGCAAGATCCTGCTCCCTACCCACACAAGTTCCATGTCACGAGTTCGTTGACATCTTACATCAAGACCTACGGACCAGAGGGCAAGATTGCATCCGGACAGAAGCTCCCAGAGATTGAGAGCCTTGCTGGCCGTATACACAACATCCGCTCCAGCGGACCGAAGCTCATCTTCTACGATCTTCACGGTGAAGGAACCAAGGTTCAGATTCTTGCTACTCAGCAGTGAGTCCACTACGTTCAAAAACTTATGACCACCTCTCAAAAATAACGACATCAGAGATGCTGAAAAACCCGACGCCTTCATCGCCACCCACGAACACTTCAAGCGCGGTGACATCGTCGGTGTCACCGGCCACCCATCCCGCACCAAGAAGGGCGAGCTCAGCATAACCCCACTGAACATGCAGCTCCTCGCGCCCAACTTGCACCAGCTGCCCTCCGGCCACTTCGGCTTGAAGGACCAGGAAACGCGCTACCGCAAGCGCTACCTCGACCTCATCCTCAACGACAGCACCCGCAAGCTCTTCATCACGCGCAGCCGCATCCTCAACTATGTGCGCCGCTTCCTCGACGACCTCGGCTTCATGGAGGTCGAGACGCCCATGATGTCGCTCCTCGCGGGCGGTGCCACCGCGAAGCCGTTCGTCACACACCACAACGACCTCGACCTCGACCTGTACCTCCGCATCGCGCCCGAACTCTACCTCAAGGAGCTCGTCGTCGGTGGCCTCGACCGTGTGTACGAGATCGGACGCGTGTTCAGGAATGAGGGCATCGATCTGACGCATAACCCTGAATTTACGATCTGCGAGTTTTATATGGCGTATGCGGACATGACGGATTTGATGGAGATCACCGAGGCCATGCTTGAGGGCATGGTCAAGGCTCTCACTGGGGGCAAGACCACCGTCACCTACCACCCTGATGGAAACAAGGACCAGGAGGGCTCGAGAGAGCTCGTGCTCGACTTCAAGAGGCCCTGGAAGCGATATGACATGATCACGACGTTGGAGGAGAAGTTGGGCGTCACGTTCCCCCGGTGACCAGTTGCATACCGAGGAGACGAATGCTTTCTTGAGGGCACTTTGTGTCAAGGTATGTTGCATTTTTATTCTTCTAAGATCTTTGAGTGCGGGGCCTAATGCCATTTAAACAGCATAATGTGGACTGCAGCGAGCCACGCACCAATGCTCGCATGCTCGACAAGGTAAGGTGCTCAGGTCACTTTTATTATCGTTCTTCCTCACGTCCATCGTCAAGCTCGTCGGAGAATTCATCGAACCCCTTTGCGTTTCACCATCTTTCATCGGTGCGTAATCTTATCACCCATCATTCTCGACACATTTATTGACTGACCACCTTTATATCTATCTATTTATAGTCGGCCACCCGCAAGTAATGTCCCCTCTCGCCGAAGTGGCATCGCTCGCGACCTGGTCTTTGCGAGCGCTTCGAAGGCTTCATGTGTGGAAAGGAGTTCTGCAATGCCTATACCGAGTTGAACGATCCTTTCGAGCAGAGGCTGCGCTTTGAGGAGCAGGTGAGTTGATGTGGTTTTTAGGCCTTTTGAGGCATCATGAAGGAGCGAGTTTTTCTTACCTCTTTTTCCCTTTTTTCCTTTTCAGGCTAGACAAAAGGATCAAGGTGATGACGAAGCTCAGGGTGTCGACGAGACATACATCGACGCGTAAATACAATTCTCTTAATCTTTTCGATCTTCATCTTCAACCTCGCTGACATCGACTGGATCGCAGTCTTGAACACGGTCTCCCACCAACTGGTGGATGGGGTCTCGGTATCGATCGTCTCGTCATGTTCTTGACTGATTCTACCAGTAAGTACAAGTGTATACACGCCCTTTATCTCTTTGATTAATTGTTTGTGTGTTTGTTTACGTTCCTCAGATATCAAGGAAGTGCTCCTCTTCCCTGCCATGAAGCCTCAGGAGGTCGTGCCTCCTGCTGCTACTGCGGGAGGACACTCCCTCGGCCAATCCGGGCAGGTTTAGAATCTCGCATATGTACTACCTGCACAATTAGAAGACGAGGCAGAAGAAGAAGAAAAGTATCCAGTTTTATTTTATACATTAAAAAGAAGTTTGTCTTTTGCTGCTCTTTAACCCTGCTATGCTATCAATTTCGTGGTGCCTTACTTATGCTTGTATTCAAGTGGATTTACTTGCATGCGCGTCGAAGAACTGATATTGATTGGGACGTGGTAGAGGGATTAGTTGGACATTGATGACATATCTTCGAATTCTTACCTTGAAGCTGCATATGAAGTGAACCCCGAGGTCGAGATCGAAAATATTGTACTCCTGAAAGTCGACTTGGTAGGCGAGCTTCCACTTGTTTCTATTCTGTCGCATTTACCATTTCATGCGCCACTGCCAACAATTACCAACCGGACGATTGGCAGCACTTACACATTGTAATTGTAAGTTGTCTATTTGTATGGCACTAACTAGCGTCGATGCCTGGCAGCTGTAGACAAGTCGATCGCTGTCCCAAAGGATCTTCGCCGAGATGTCCGACTGTGGGCTCTGAGATAGCACGCTCGATGAATTTTTTATATAAAAGGATGGAAAAATCTCGAAAAATAAGTAGGATCCCTTTCTTTCCTTTTCTTCCTTATTCGCGGAATAAAAAATGCGCCACGCCCTCATCTGCGTCGTCCTCACCGTTGTATCCTTCAGTCGGCTTGTCGCTTGCACGCCCTTGAAGCGAGCTGCTGCCGATGGTCTGTTCTTCATCTCAGTCCCGAACTCCCAAATACAATTTCATGAATGACGCTCAATATTTCGTTTTGTAGATGCTACTGTCCTTAATTATGCACTTACGCTCGAGCACCTGGAAAACGCGTTTTACAGCGGTGCCTTGGCCAAGTTCGACGAAGCCGCCTTTGCGCGTGCGGGTCTCCCGTCGTTTGCGCGTGGGCGGTTCGAGCAGATCGCAGCTCATGAACAGGCCCACGTCAAGCTTTTGGCTGGGGCGTTAGGGAGCTCGGCGACGCAGCCGTGTACATATAAGTTGTACGTTTATTCACATTGGAAATTTCGCGCATATATTCTTGGTTTTACTGAGTAGTAATCGGGTATGAATGAAATAGCCCTTACACCGACGTCAAATCATTCGCTGCGTTCAGTCAGCTGCTGGAAGGCGTCGGTCAGTACACTTTTTCGTCATTGACGCTTCAAATTTGTGAATGTATGCTAAAATTTACATCCATACAGGCGTGTCAGCGTACATCGGAGCCGCTCAGGCAATTGCCAACAAAGACTACCTCACTGTAGCAGCCAGCATCCTGTCCACCGAGGCACGGCACGCCAGCTGGGTCGCAGCCGCCGTGAACAAATTTAGCGGCTGGAGCGGCGCGTTTGACGTACCCCTCGACTTCAACCAAGTCTATAGCATTGCCGCGACCGTGATCACCGCTTGTCCTTCGACAAACCCTGCTCTTCCCGTCCGCGCGTTCCCCACCCTCACCTTGACCAACCCGACGCCCGGCAAAACGCTCAGGTCAAAGTGCAGCAGCATACATCCACTGCATCGAGTGACCCTACGTATATCGTATTTTTAACGGGCTTCGATAAGATCTTTGTGCCAGTCCAGAACGGGAAAGTGGTTGTGCCCGCGGGCCTTTCGGGGCAGGTGTACGCTGTTGCGACGAATAGCGGGACGGACGCAAGCGATAATAGCATCCTCGCCGGACCAGCTACTCTTCAATTCGAAAGAGACTCAAATGGAAATTTGATCAACTAGAAAACACGCAGGTCCTCCTTCGGCTACTTATTCGGATTTTGCACGTGTCGGAAATTGTTGAGCTCGTTCTTTTTAGCTTGAACTTTCTTCAGTCCTTTGCTTGCTACGGTCGTCTACCCAATGTTAGCCATTGCAATTGATACTTATAGGCCACCTTACACAACGTTTAACTTTATGATAATAACTCTTCTTATCGAATTCCCTTGTTGCAGTGGGACGACAGCTTCAAAATCGAAGTCGAATGATCCAGCAGTATTTATGTCCCAGTAGCGCTTAGCCCTTATCAACGAATCGAAGAGTCGATCAGCTTGCAAGCTCTGGCAATACTTTTAGATATTCTAAGTCCGACAGAAGAAGTCTGTTATGCAGATCGCTTTGATGCATGTCAGGTCACCAAGTGCCAAGTGACCCGGCATCGAGAGTCGTATTTGTGTGGCGCACTTCCTTTTCGAGGTTCAGTCTCTCTACCTACTAGTTTAATCGTCACAATAATAGATTCAGTACTGATATACATGAACGTAGGTACTATACTGCAATACTATGCGTAAAATGTGCGACTAAAACTTTTTAATGATGAAATATGTGGATGTCCGTCTTTGACTTCCTGCGCTATATTAGAAACGACCCGGACACCTTCAAAGACAAGACGATTTCGGAGAGCATATTACGTTGTCCATGTTTGCTTTCTACCTCCACACAACACCCATGAATCAGACGCTCATGTTCGTCAATTCCGCTTCCTTCTCCACAATGGCGGAAGGAGGGAAGAGCCTCCTGGGATGGAATATATTGAGAGAATAGATGGCCAGGATTATCATGGCACCATCCAGAACATCTGTATCGTGACCGAGTTAGCTGTTCTACTCCAAGCGACCGAGATAGCTGAGGTGCACGCACTGAAATAGACCTGGGTCTGGATGATCCTCCCATCCCAACCATCCGCAAGTTTGGCAACCCGGTAAATTGAACTGTCATACATGTCGTAGATCAGACAATATCACTCAAGTCGTCAGAGGACTGTGTTTTGTACCGGATGAAGAAGAAAATGACGCTAAAAATGGTGTAGGACATCAATTTGATATTTGGAGTCATTCCTCCATCATGGACCCCGCCCACAGGTAAGCTGCCGTACGTCTGGGTCCTGCCTTCAAAGGGACGGCGTTTGATGTATCGATAATAGAACTCGGCGCCACAAATGGAATAGACTATGATTATGACTGGTTTTGTGATGGATAATTAATGACGGTTCTCTTTAGTTGAATTGACCTAGGGACGACTCACGCAACTGGAGTATTATACCAACGAGCATGACGTGTGAGCCCTGTATACAATATTGCCGTCAGTTAGGAGTTATTTGATTGACGAGACAGTACGAGGACTTACCGTGTTAGAACCTTCGTTAGTGTCTGCAGATGCAGCCATTCCTCCTCCTATTGCTTGTATGACAAGAGTGACGACATCCTATATCAGTACAGCGTCAGTTGACCAGTCGAATATATGGATGAGTTGCTTCTTCGTTTCTTTATTGATAATCGTCTGTAATGGATGACCTGGGGAGATCGGAATTATAACAGGCTAAGTCACTAGAAAGTGCGCTGGGGGCATTGTAATATGATAGAGACAAATATTTTTACAATACTCCAAACACTATATAGTTATTCTGCAAGACGTTCATTCTTTCCACGAATAATGAAGACAGCAAGGGACGATGATAAGTAACGATTGTATCGCGATCAAGTACTATTAATAGCTATGTCACGAGCTGTGACAAGTGCCTCATGGCAAGCGAGCATCATCCCACGACCTAATGACCTGATTGCACGGAATCCTGTGAATCCTTGGTTGTAGTCATATTTAGATTAATGCGCCTTCATAGCCTCACCTTCCACCCGTCGAACGATTGACAAATGTTTCACGACCTCGATGCATCGTTCTTTTCCAGACTCCCAGGACACATTCAGCTATGATTGTAGTTTCCTGCGTAAAAAATAGTGGCTCGCTCATTCATATCAACAATTGCCCATTCTATAACATTCCCCGGCGACTCAACAGTCGAATTTCTCGCTCTGTTCGACCGCTCGAAGCACCAATGACAATTTTTGAGTCATGCTACTCGTCGGCATTCGGATTGGATTGTCAGGGATCTTCTGGCAGAGGTAGGCTGGTACTGGAGGGTGGGGGTGTTGGGGTTCCATGTGGTGAGAATTAGGTTCGTCTTTCGCCTAAGTACCTCTCACTGTCATTTCTTTCACAGTACAGCCCCTCTTCAAATGTCTATCTGCCCTCTTTTCGCCTTTTTTATGCAGTCAAATATCCATTTTCACAATAGTTCAGGCGCAGATGCGCAGTGCGACATGTGGGGACTACAGTACTTTGTTTCATATCTATCATGTTGACTTCAGGTATTCCCAATTGAAGAGTATGTTTGTCAATGTACTGTTAATGCAAGCTTTTTCTGACCTGATCTCGGAGTATAGCCTGTTCTTTTCTTTCACCTTGCACATGATGGCACTATTCTCGTTCTCTGGCGTCGAAATCGTCTTCTTTGGTTTACCCTCTCGCTTGTGGACCTCTCTTGCGCTGTGAACCTCTCTCATGAGGGTGAGCTCTCCCACCTTGTCGACCGCTCCTACCCCATTGGATACATGCTTTTTTTGGTGGGATCATAG
This sequence comes from Psilocybe azurescens, assembly GCA_023853785.1. Lineage (NCBI taxonomy): Eukaryota > Fungi > Basidiomycota > Agaricomycetes > Agaricales > Agrocybaceae > Psilocybe > Psilocybe azurescens. Next base: position 120,063 of record JAJIRX010000885.1, read on the forward strand.
CATGGGATTTCCTGGATGACGTTGCATCCCTCACGTGCCATCAGTTGACTGTGTTGGCTGTGCGGCACCGGATCTGTGGCTGTTATACCCACCTCCGAATCCCTTTTATAGGGGCATTCCCAACTATCAACACTTCCATCCTCCGCCATGGAAAACTATGAGCAAAACCATGCTCAAATGCCTTCCAGATCTTCACAAATCGTGTACAATACTATTATATTGGGCGACGCTCACTTCTATGGTTTCAATGCACCTCAGACCACACACCATGCTCACTTCTATGGTCGCAATGCACCTCAGACCACACACCACGCTCACTTCGATGGTTGCAATGCACCTCAGATCGCACACCGAATGACACTCGCCTCAACCCCACAATCACAAGGGCAAAGCTTCTCTTCGCGTGCAGGGAACACTAGAGGAGACCAACCAAGTAATAGCCGCATTCTGTCTCTATGCGGAACTTCACTTTTATTAATTGCCCTATTAGCATCCGGTGTACAGGCAGAGGATGTGTATGACCAGTACAAAGAGCACACAGCTCACGTCGGTACGCCTGATTACTAGAATAGGACTCTTCCTTGGCTCATCCTATGGACAGTGCCGTCCCTATCCTCCGGTATTGATGCCTACAGAAGCCCCAGCACAGATACTACTCCCTCGTCTCCCTTTGTTCGCACTGAAAGGACCGGAAATTCAGCGAGTGTCAGACCCTCCATGTCTCACGCTACCACTCAAACACCTGAGTCCCTCGATTCAAAAGGACGAGGCGACAACACCCCTGGTATGTCCTCGTGGCTATCATTTGGCTAAGAGTTTTAAATCAGGACAGGATTCGAGCCCGCCATTGCAGCAGACACTGCGCATAGTACGTCGCCGGTGGGATTCCCTAGGCCACCCTCATATATGATAGCGCCTCCCAGCGAATTCATAGACCACGACTGGAAGCTGGTGCCAGGTCCCGTTTCGAGGTTGTCGCAGCTTCCTTCTCCTTCCGATGATAATACAGCATGTGTACATGTGAGAAACGAAGATGAAGTGGATACTGCAGGCGAGGATAATCTAGATCGTCGTAGACGCAAGCGACCGCTGTGGAAGAGGGTCTTCTCTAAACTTGGTGCCTTGTTTAGGTGACTGCGGCACGCTCGCCTTCGAAATTTCGAATTTGATCATCTTGAATATTAAGTCAATATTTTTGTATGCACTATACCTCGACTATTATGTTTTCCTGTATTGGCATGAATATCTCATTTCTTCGATTTCCTTCAGAACGTCTCGCCCATTGCGAGCAAAGTTCGCTGGACCTGGTATGCGAAACTCGAACTCCCGAACCTCGAACCAGTGTTGGCATAGTCGGCGACTTAGTCGTATTAGCCATTCACTTAGTTGACATAGTCGGAAATCCGACTAGACCTGACTATCCGCATTGATGGCTTCCTGAAAAGGTATTATGAGGTCATAGATATGATATTTCCAGCACTCACGCACGCATCTCTCAGTAATTGATTTCACGATTGATCAGTTTGGGTCAGATTGAGTGCATACTTACTGACTAGGATTTCAGTAGTATTAGCTCCTTTGATTTAATGTTTCATAAGGATAGAGTTACTATTCACCGAGAAATGTCATAATGAGTTTGGAACAGGTAAGTTGTAGATAGTCATTAAACCCTTAACATTCACTAGTCTGCGCTAGGTCGAGTAGATATGGTTTTAATTTGTAAATACACTGTCAATACAATCCTCGAGATCATAATCTATGTCTTCCGCCTCACCCACTGCATGCAAATCAAGCAAATAATAAAAGTTCATTTCGTCCTCTAGACTTTTAATCACACTTCATTGTGCAGTTGTAACCCAGATATTGTTGTTGAAATCAAATAGATCGGTAATTATGGACACATCTTTCTAAACAAGCTGTATTGTGCCACAGGCGCACGCACTCGCTTATCTCACGTGACAATAGTCGTCGACTATTTTCTATTTTTGATTCGGCTAACCGACTTAGTCGGAATAGTCATGTATACAATAGTCGAGACCCGACTATCGACTACAGTCGCCGACTATGCCAACACTGCCTCGAACCGCAAACTTGTTTGCTTTGGGCGATGTAGCACAGTAGCGGCCAAACAAACAAACGTGAGGCACGCACACTGAGTCGCAGTTGCCGTGAACAAACTCGGCGGCTGGAGCGGCACATTCGACGTACCCATCGACTTCAACCAAGTCTATAGCATCGTTGCAACCGTAATCACCTCTTGTCCTTCCACAAACCCTGTTCTTCCCGTCCCGTCCGCGCGTTCCCCACTCTCACATTGATCAACGCGACGCCCGGCAAAAATGCTTAGGTCAAAGTGCAGCAGCATACATCCACCGCGTGGAGTGACCTTACGTATATCATGTTTTTGACGGGCTTCAATAAGATCTGTGCCAGTCCGGAACGAGAAATTTGTGCCCGTGGGCCTTTCGGGGTAGGTGTACGCTGTTGCAACGAACAGCGAGACGGCCACAAGTGACAATAGCATCCTCGCCGGACCAGCTATTCTTCAATTCGAAAGGGACTCGAATAGAAGTTCGATCAACTAAAAATATGCAGGTCTTAAGTTACTTATTCGACTTTGGCACGTCTCATGGTGAAATTGTTGAGCTCATTCTTTTCCGCTTGAACTTTCCCTTGTCTTCTTCAGTCTTTTGCTTTGCTTACTATGGTTGCCTACCTAATGTTAGCCATTGTAATTGATACTTATAGGCTATCTACCCAATGTTTAAATCACTTTTCTCATCGAATTCCCTTGTTGCAGTGGCACGACAGTTTCAAAGTCGAAGTCGAATAATCCAGCAGTATTTATGTCTGAGAAGCCCTCATCGACGGATCGAAGAAGCGATACGCATTTCAATCAGCTCCTAAGTTCTCGCAATATTTTTTGATACTCTAAATCTGACAGAAGTCCGTTATGCAGATCGCTCTGGTGCAAGTCAAGGGACCAAGTGCCAAGTGACATCAAGAGCCGTATTTGTGTGGCTCACTTCCTTTTTCGAAGTTCGGTCTCTCTCTAGCTACTAGTTTAAATAATCGTCACAATAATAGATTCAGTACTGATATACATGAACGTAGGTACTATACTGCAATGCTATGCGTAACATGTGCGACTAAAACTTTTTTTAATGATGAAATGTGTGGATGCCCCGTCTTTGACTTCCTGCGCTATATTAGAAACGACCCGGACACCTTCAAAGACAAGACGACTTCGGAGAGCATATTACGTTGTCCATGTTTGCTTTCTCCCTCCACACAACACCCCTGAATCAGACGCTCATGTTCGTCAATTCCGCTTCCTTCTCCACAATGGCGGAAGGAGGAAGGAGCCTCCGGGATGGAATATATTGAGAGAATAGATGGCCAGGATTATCATGGCACCATCCAGAACATCTGTATCGTGACCGAGTTAGATCTTCTACTCCAAACGACCGAGATATCTGAGGTGCACGCACTGAAATAGACCTGGGTCTGAATGATCCTCCCATTCCAACCATCCGCAAGCTCGGCAACTCGGTAAATTGAACTGTCATACATGTCGAAGATCAGACAATATCACTCAAGTCGTCAGAGAACTGTGTTTTGTACCGGATGAAGAAGAAAATGACGCTGAAAAAGAGGGTGTAGGACATCAATTTGATATTTGGAGTCAGTCTTCCATCATGGGTCCCGCCCACAGGTAAGTTGCCGTAAGTTTGGGTCCTGCCTTCAAAGGGACGGCGTTTGATGTATCGATAATAGAACTCGGCGCCGCAAATGGAATAGACAATGATTATGACTGGTTTTGTAATGTATAGTTAATGACTGTTCTCTTTAGTTGAGTTGAATTGAAGCAGGGACGACTCACGCAGCTGGAGTATTATACCGACGAGCATGACGTGTGAGCCCTGTATACAATATTGCTGTTGTTTAGGAGTGCTTTGATTGAGGAGACAGTACGAGGACTTACAGTGTTAGAACCTGCGTTAGTGTTGGCAGATGCAGCCATTCCTCCTCCTATTGCTTGTATGACAAGAGTGACGACATCCTATATCAGTACAGCGTCAGTTGACCAGTCGAATATATGGATGAGTAGGACCATAACTTACACTTGTACAAAACAAGATGGTATCTGCGTAAGTGAAGTTAAAGACAAATTTCTACAAAGTTTTGGGAATACTTACACCGCTTAGGAGTAATGCGACTATAGTCTGGCCCTAGAGTCCTAATAATCCTTCCAAGAATGACGAAATTTGCTGCCAAAAGGAAGGTTGGAGCGATAATCGTGCAAGTGATTCTGCGTAAAGATTAGATTTGGCTGGATTCTAGTGCAGAGAAATTCAAAGCAACTTACTGCATTTGAAATGGACTATCTAAGAAAGGATTGTAAGAAGACCAAAGACGTCCGGACCATCCTACGATTTCGGTAATTCCACAAAAGCAGGCTGTCCACAGGAGCCACCACATGCGGTATCGTGATGCCTGGAAAGCATGGAGCACTAGACAATCACGGAATGAATTGAGGGTATGAGAATGAAATGAGAAAGAGAAGGCGACATACGAGTGGAGGTGGCGAAGAGCAAGATAAAGATGATCGCAGTTGCACGAGAGGGGACGTAGCCGTAAGGGTTATCCTGTACGTCGGCGCCTGCAAATAATGTCAATGGAACAAGCAGTAGTTAATATGCAAAGGCATTTGTATGTAGAGAAGCTTGGGCGCTTACCGGATCCATTATCACTTGACATTATGGGTTAAAATGTAATGATAGAGGTTGATTGGGAAGACTGGAGATTCTCTCAAAAACATATCCCACTTTTGTAGTGCGGAACGAGTGTTAAGGATCAGAGAGAGATCTACCATGCTCAACCGCTATGCACGGTAAAGCCTAGATATTGTTCAGTAAATGCACACGCAGTAGGTAAGCGATGTCAGCCACCGCTGTCGTTTTCGATTGTGAGCACTGCCTGTGTACTACTGTCCTCGAGGAAAAATCGTTATGTTTCGATTTACGCAGTCGATGACCCCTCAGGTTGAATCTCGGATTAGGTTCCGTTCCAGTCGTAAAGGGATCAGTCAGCTATTTAAGCATTAACGGCACCTATGCGACGCAGTCATTGTCAAGACGCAGCATCGTGTCTGCGGCCCATCATCGACATTGGGTGATGGTCGCAACCCTTAAACATAGTAATGAGAAGGGACGGCTTCCCGAAACCCATTAAGACGAAATCCATCAAGACCGGGCTAGAGAGTAATTGACGAAGGTGTCCTGTCTCATGGTAGTTTGGTACGAGGAGAAGAAAGGCAGTAGTGCTTAAAAATTTAAACAAATAAAGCTAAAGGAAGATTTTCTGTAGATCAACAAAGACCCCTACTTGGCCACCAAAGCCGCTGGGGGTGGACATGAATAAATTTTATCCTGCACAGCTTTGAACTGAAGGAGGAAGGCATAAATTGACCCGAAAGCGTGCTTATCCCAATAAGGACATGAAATCTATTATCTTCCTTGCTTGCTTCTGACGGTGCCCGACTGTCAGTACTTGGAGTTCAGTGGTCACATGTAACCAACTACCAGTAGATGATTTTCTTGTATCATCAAGACATACTGGGGATACCAACGGACCAAGATTTATTGCTGGAAGACAGGCTTTTGTGAACCGTGCACTCACACCCCTTGTTTCTGGCTGCGGTTCTGATTGACACTTACTGCGGCATTTTCGTCATTGTTGGTGCCTTGGCATGCAAATCTCTTAAAACTTGCAGAAGTAGAGTATTACCGTCGCAGGCCCGGCCATCAAAACCATAGCATTATAAACGCGATCTGTAAATTCCGAGAAGTAAAAATGCATACATGAACCAAAGATCTACATAAAGTGGAGGCTATACAAAGTAAATGAGCGTTTACAAGTAATGATCAAACACTAGACTAAACCTCTGTATACATAAGGTGAACGAAAATGGCCAGGGATAAACAAATGAAAGGGTGGTGAAAGAGTGAAACCTACGTCGATGGTAGTAAAAGGTGAAGAAAGGTGAAAGAAGAAAGGGTATACATGTTGCTAGTCCCCATCGTCGACCAATGAGCCCAAATTTCAAAAAGAGAAGAAAGAAAGAAATGTGAGCCGTAAATTATGCATTCACAACATCGATCTTAAGCGTTCGCGACGATCAAGTTATTGTTCGAGTCTCTGGGGAACATCAAAATAGCAGGGCCAGCCACGATCGTATCGTCCGTGGCCACCGTCGCGTTGTTCGTCGCCACAGCATACACCTGGCCCGACAAATCCTGGGGAATGGTGACTTTTCCGTCAACGATCTTGACAAAGATCTTGTCGAGTCCAGTGAAGAAAGCGACATATGTAGGCTGCGATGTCGCCTTTGGTGCGGAGACGGAGGCGGACTGGCCCGGGGCCGAGGACTGGATGGTGAGTGCGGGAAGAAGCGTGGACGGGGAGCACAGGGTTTGTGGAGGGGCAGGACACGATGAAGTTGGCGGCGAGGGTGAACACTTGGTTCAAGCTCAGAGGCACCTGTCGGTATGAGAGAATGTCAGCGGTTGTTCTTCGATGGGAGTCAGAACTGAAGGGGCTTACCTCAAATGCGCTGCTCCATCCACCCATCTTGTTGACGGCGGAGGCGACCCAGCTGGCATGGCGGGCCTCAGTAGAGAGAATGGAGGCGGCTACTGTGAGATAGTCCTTGTTGGTGATCAGCTGGGCAGCGCCGGTGTAGGCAGATGAACCTATTTCGTAGATAAACTCGCGATTAGTACTCGGCGGTTGCAGTTGCGGAATACATAAGAGAGAGAGAAAAAACTTACCAACACCCTCAAGAATCTGGCTGAGAGCAGCGAACGACTTGGGATCGGTGTAAGGGCTAGATATACGAAACATAATTAATCCACGGCAAATTAAACAGCGCGATGACAGAAAGGCTGACAAGTTGTAGGTACAGGGCTGGACGGCTTTATCACCCAGTGCCGTGCTCAAGAATTGGACATGAGTCTTCTCGTGATCCGCGACCTGCGAGAAGCGTCCGCGTGCCCAAGTAGGCAGACCGGCGTCAAGGAATGCCTTCTGATCGAACTTGGCTAGAGCGCCCGTGTAGAACGCGTTCTCGAGATGCTCTAGCGTCAATGCGAAGTTCAACACGGTCGCGTCTGTAAAAGTGAGTCGGATTGAGCCAATTTGGTACGAATACGGTGTGAAAAAGACTTGCCATCGATCGTCTCCGCGCGCTTGGCAGGAGGTGCGCCTGCAGGAGTCGCGAAGACTTGGCCGAAGGAGACAGCAGCGAGGACGATGGAGAACAAAGTGCTGCGCATTTTGTGGTGATTGGTAAGTGTGGTTAACGGAAGTAGGGTAGTTTGTGGGTTATGTGTGTGTAGAAAAATAGATGAGTGTAAAGGAAAAGAGCTGTTCAATTGACGTTTTTTCCTCTATTGACTTTGTCGTGCCTTTATACTTGGTCTAGTGGCTGACATAGATATTAGGTGGGTGGGGGCTGACGGCCATTTCGGTTGACCATCAGGACCCGATTGAATACTGGAGTATCTGACGTCCAGTTGTAAATTAAATTCATTGACCAGTCAGAATCATTACAAAGTGGCTATACTTGTTCTCATACTCGCAGAGCGGGGCACGATCGACCAAATATAGAATCTGCTCCGCCATATTAGGCAGCCACCAATCATAGCCTCTTCCCACTTGACGGGGATCTCGGGCGATCAATTCGTGGCCTTTAATCATACGACTTTGTAGTTCTGGTCTTTTCAATCTGGAGGCCAATATTTATTGTTCACGTAGAAATACTACTTACAAGTTGGGCCTAGTCTAACAATTTGCCCGACATCCCCGCAGAGCTTTAATTGCTTTGTTAATCCCTTCCGACAATCGAAGCCTTGTATTTGACTTGCGGACTTCAGCAGTACGTAGTTTGGCGGATGTCGTATTTAAATTAGACAGAAAAGGAACCAACATCACAGTAAAGAAAGCATTTGCTTCGTTCATACTCCCAGAATTAAAATAACCTAAACGAAGAGCACTGCAAACGACGAACATGTATACACCAGGAAGAAAAACGTAACATTTAAATCGCCACATCCCAAACATTACCATACCAAGTAGTGACGGACAAAAGCAAAGATATGTGGAAAGCAGAGAAGGATACAAGGAAATTGAATTGGAAGAGAAAGGACTTTGATTAGACAGAGATGGATTGCTGGCACTAAATGTCATAGTATGCAGGGCAAGAGGACGAAGAGTTGGAAGCTTCAAATCCAGAAAAGGTCCGGCTTCGTGATAGATAGCGTTGACGAGATTAAGCTCTCGACGCATGGGAAATGCTCAAATGCCTTCCGCTTTATTAGATGAACACGGAACAAATGAGCGAGAGTGGTCGTGTAAGCCTGGCGCCCCAGACTTACCACAGCCCCTTTTCCATATTAATATTAAGTATCTTATCTTCTACATCTACGTACACGTGACTGCGATCCCCTACCTTTTCCTTGACAGCGACTTCTCTCTCTTTATGCACCATCACGGTGTATCGATTGACTGGGTTACAGGTGTGTACTGTACATCCGTAACCCAGTCGGTCGTTTAATCGATATATCGTGGTCTTGTCATTTTCTGCGTGACTCTCAGTGAGCCCTGCGAAGCCAGGCTTTCAGGTTACTCTCTGTCCCAGTTTTTGATCTCGTTGATCGCTTGACCTGTATAATTATGCTGGTTAGCACCTCGGGTGGCATTGACGCGATATGGCAGATATCGCAACAGAGGCCTTCAACGCAGTGCAGTGCTTGAACTTCAGTGTTGAAAGGTCGATGAAAGGCCCGTACCCTACCCGCAAGCTTCAATTTAAAATTTAAAAAAAATTACATCTTCCAAGATGGGGAGATGTTGAACAGATATTGATTGGTACTGAGCATATGCCTATGACATTGATCTTGACAATTACAACATATTTGAATAGATACGACGAGCCGAGAAGGACGCATAGATGGGTAAGGACTTCGACTTGGTTCACTGCGACTCCCAATACGAGGTGAGAGATAGATTGCAAACATTTCACACCGACTTTCTGTCAAGGCAGGATTATCTATTTTCAAAGCAGGGTAGAACATGATCCTTACCGGTTTGATGTCCAATATTCTCACCCACCTCTATCCGGAAAAACACTGGTTAATTATGGGGCCCGGTCTCACTAATTCTCCACAGCGGGGTAGATGTGGATTAATTAACAAACCTGACCTCTTTAATTTGTTCACGTGTGCACTGATGACGCTCACGCGGCACTAATATGACATCCGGAACGGCGGGAGCAACTAGGTAAGCACGAGCCGGCTTCAAGTTCCAAGTTGCCTGTAGCACCATCAGCGGAGAAGCAAGTCCTAAACCCATGACGGATGCCGCAAGTGAAGTGAAGCTAGCGAGAAAATCGGGTCCAAGTCGGTGGGAATGCACCGGGCAATGTTGTGGTGGAATCATTAACGCAGTCTGCGGCTCTTAGGACTGCAGTAGGAGACATGAGGCGGCCGGGTGAACGAACTATCTCACGTCTAACTCTCAAAAATTTCTGACTAGTCAGATTATGACGCAGGGAACGAATCAGTAGCACACATAGGTCATAGATAAGACTCGACGAGGATTGACAGATGGACATAGGGCGGTGCGTACCAGGGTTTCTAGTACTGGCGCATCACGGCTTCATGAGTCTAGAGACACAGTGGTGACAGAAGAGAAACCGAGCGGCTAGAACTGCCAGCGGATTCATTACTCGGCGACGGTCAAAGATTGCCATGAAAAGTCCGAGCATAGCAATGATTTGTTTGTAATTGTTAGGAACAGAAGCTCCTGGGAGAAGATATATACAACGTGTCGCCACGTATGCGTTCCCCGTTTTTGGACCAACCACGTCGGCTGCGCTTAATCTTTCATTTGTCCTTTTGTTGCGAGGATACTTGGACCGCAGTACCGTACACCATTCAAGACTCTGGAAGATTCTGAATTCTCTGTCTCTCATCCCCCCACTGCAACTTCATACCTACCTAGTCATTTCCCTGATATTTTCCAATGGCTTCCACCTCATTTATTGACCCTTCGTCTCTTTCTTTCGCCTCTCAACCTTTCGTTCCAGCTTCTCCGGCTCCTTCTTCCTCATACACCCACGACGACGACGACCATGACGATATGGACCCCACTCATTCTTCAGGACCTGCCCGGAAACGCGTACGTACCGCCGGCAAGGACACATCGAGCACCCTCTCTGTCTCTGAGCAGCGCAAGGGCTAGGGCACACCGCAACAGAATCGCTGCCCAGAACTCCCGCGACCGCCGGAAGGCCCAATTTTCTTACCTTGAGCGCCGGGTCTCGGAACTCGAGGAGGAGAACCGTCGTCTGAAAGCAGGCATGGCTGTCACCCACCCCATCGTCGCTGCCGCCCCCATTTCAGCGCAGCCGGTCTTCGCTGCCAACACCGTATTCACACCTATTCTACCCGGCGCCGTTGAGGACCACCTCCGGGCTGAGCGGGAGAAGGACCGAGAGCGAGAGAACGAAGAGCTTAAAGAGCGCATCAAGACTCTCGAGCGCGGCTGGGACGCCGTCGTCAAGGCTCTAGCAGCACAGGGTGTAGCTGCCGGGCTTCTCGGAGCAACCCAAACATCCACCCACCTCTGCGCCCATCACAACAACAACAGCAACCCAATCATCACCATCAAAACTCGAAGCCCCCGCAAAACCAACATTTATCGCCTTCCCTTCTCCCGCCCCATCACATTCATCGCTCGATTTCGAATCGAGCTCCCCACCCCCGACTTCTTCCCTCTGGCCTCACCCTCTCCCGCTTCGCAACCCTCGCCTCAAGCACAACCTTCACACTCTGATTCCACTCGCCACCTAGCACGGGTGGCGACCACCGGGGACCTTCATTGGTTCGCTCGGTGTCCCTGCAGCAGGTGGTCTCGGATGTTGCAAGTGCGAGCGGCGATCCCCTCGCAGCTGCCGCCGCCCTATATCAGGGCGCTGCAGCTGAAGGAGCGACAGTCGGCGACGAGGACGACAACGACAAGGTCATGGAGGCCCTCTTCCGCGAGATCCTCGCGTCGCCGCGTGCATCGCACGCGGCCGTGCCTTCTAAAGGTGCAGCAGCTGGCGTTGCGCAAGTGACTGCCGCTGGTGTGGAGGGAGGGGTGGTGGTGGGCGGCGGTGCGGAGCAGGAGGAGAAGGGCAAAGGCGCAAAGCGGAAGAGCACGCGGATGCGGACGAGGGCGCGGTCGCCGAGTGGGCGAATGAGATCGAGATGCAGAGGATGCTGGATAGCATGATCATGGATATTCAGGGGGCCAACGAGCTGGGGGTGCTGGACATGGGCGCGGGGATGGGGATGGATATGAATATGAGCATGAGCATGGGGTTGGATATGGATCTCGGGATGGCGTTTGACGCGGGTGTCGACTACTCGAGAGCGGCGTGGGACGTCAGCGGTGCAGGCGTGTTTTGAAAACCCTCCCGTTTGATTTTCCTTCGTTTTTTGTCTCTTGATCGTCTTATTTTATGATGTTTCGAGGATATGTATGCGCGCTGGGGCGCCTTCCGACCTTTGGTCGTTGAGGCGAAAAAACCTTGGCTGCTGCTGCTGTCACTTGAACGTCGTCGTCGACATCGCACCACACACATCGTCATCGCCACCGTCGTCGTTGTCAATATCACCACTACCTCAAAACTACAGGCGTCGTCAATATCTATCGCCGTTCATAATTTCCATTCCCGTTTCTCCTTTCCCGTTCCATTTCCTTTTTTGTGTACCACCACCACCAAGGACCCTGCCTATGTTATCTATCAATTCTTCCTCATCTATGTTCATCTTTTTTCGGTCTCATTGTTACACTACTCACTCGGTTTCGGTTGTTTCCCATCTCATCTCGCTATCCGTAATTTATCTATCGCTTCGCTTTGCTTTTTTCTCTTTCTCTTTCTCGATTTTTTTTTTGAAACACACCAATCTAGTATAGCGTACTTTCGTTTCCCAACATTCTTTTCTCTTTTCTACTCTTTTTCACCATTTATTATACAGACACACACACACATTCGATCTCGAAGCATGTTATCGGCGCGTCCGACTGGATGTTGCCGCGCCGCATGACCTCTGCTTACCGTCATCATCGACCATCGCCATCGCCATCACCTTCCGCCCCACCACGACCTCCTCCTTTCCACCTCCCTCTATTACTCCCACCACCACCACCAATCCTCCACACCCACATCCAAGCCTCCGCCCGAAAGACGGCGCCATCTACAGCGGAATTTTTAGTTTATTCGCGCACCGCAGCAGCTCCCCCCTCGGGGTTTAGAGAAGCGCAGTGTCGTTGTAATAACTTTTTCTTTTCGTTCAAGAGGGTGTTTTTGTTTTTCGGTGTGGGGTTTTTTGGATGAGGATTTTTCGTGACCCAACCTTCCTTTCCTCCGACCTCCGACCTCCGATGATTCTTTCCCTTTACCGTCCTCGTCCTCGATCCACACCTTGGTTTGGTCGATGTTGTGTTTTATCTTTGGTGATTAGTTTAGTATTTTACTTAGTAGAGTAGAGTAGTTTGGGATTTGTTTTTGTATTTGAAATGTTATGTTTTTCTTACTGGTGTATATTTGTTGTCGTGTGATGTGTGATCTTTCTTCGAAGTTCAGGTTCGGGTTGTTGTAAGATTTTCACAGTAGTGAACAAGGTGGCACCTGATTTACCGGCAGAAGGAGGCGCGGACAGTCTGGCGGACACACGGGCATACGCGTGCTCACCGCCGTGACAATGAGTGACACCATTGCTCACTGTCCTCAACGACGCCCGCGACCTCTGAGTCTCTGTGACCACTGCGGTGGCACCGCAGCACATCCAGAGACCAGGACCTCAAATTCGCACTTGGACGATACTCTTTGTACAAAGTGCTCGAGATACTAGTACATCACAAGATTGCCGGATTAAAGTGATGATGTGAGGCGGGCGCTTTTGCTATCGCGTTGTTGTCCTTAAAGTACATGCACTGTGTTGTTCATGTGCTATAGCCCATGAAGACAGGGAGGCCAGTGGCAGGCGTGTCACGAACCCGTCACCTCCTGTACCCAGAGTCTTCACGCCTTATATTTACAGGGTTTGAACTTATTCTTTCCACACCATCGCCTCCCACCTGGCCACCCCGCATTCATGTCCCTGATGCGAATACCCTCGGGTTATGATCGAGGATTGTGAACTCTAACATAACAACAATCACAACATGGTGAGCTTTGTTCAAGGCACGACTTGACATTTAAATGTCCCCCATGACATGTTTAGCGCGCCATCCACCCGAGTAGCTCTGCCTTGGAAACGAAGTTCGTGGAAGCCACGGAAACTAAGGTGGAAAGACTCGAGGCAAAAAATGATATAATGGCCGCGCTAAAAGACTTGCTCAGAGGTTTGGCATAAACTTGCGGAAAAACATCATCTAATGGAAAATAGAAGTTCAAAGTACATACCGCGCGTATCTCTATAGTATCCATTTATATATTTCGCATACCCCAGTGGTACGTGCAATTTTAAACATACAGCTGTGCCCATCTTGCTCAAATCTTGCTGAAGTGAATCCGTAATGTGACGCGTTGACAATCATCAATGAGAACGTGAGAGTCTTGAGACGCTGATGCGCCGCCGTCACGTGGCAGATGCAGTTCGTGTTTTTGGCGTTTCGTCGAAACTCAGCTGTCAACGTTTCAACACTGAACCTCAAGCACTGCACTGTCTTAAAGGCCTCTCTTCGTCAAAATGACGAATCACCGTATCCATTATCTGCAGCAGAGTCTCGGCACCATCTGCCATATCGCGTCAATTCCACCCGAGGTGCTGACCAGCATATTTATACAGGTCAAAGCCATCGACGAGATCAAATGCCGGGCCATAAAGCCGCTTGAATGGATCAAAGTCACTCATGTGTGCAGATATTGGCGGGACGTGGGGATTCGAGCGCAGTGCTTGTGGACCAATATTCCTTTGTACTCGCCAAAATGGACGGTGGAGATGCTGCGGAGGTCCAAGGATATGCCCATCATTGTCACAGCCGACCACTCTCGCACATACGCATACACATATGTTCCACCTCCATCTGATGAAGCAGTACAGAAGGTGTTTGAGCATTTTTCACGCGTTCAAGAGTTGAACATCATTGACGCCACCTGTCACGATGCCGGACCCTATCTGGATTTGAAACTTCCAACCCATCCCCCTCTTCGCCTGCATACTGTAAGACTCAGTGGGATCGCATTTGGAGAGCACCATGGGGGTGTAATATGGGGGTGTAATATGTCTGAAGGACGAGACATTTTTTCCCCACCTAGACCTTTCCTCGCTTCGACGACTAGTGCTCGAACATTGCCAGTTGCGCTGGGGAGTGGAGTCAGGTTTTTGCGAAACCTTACTCATATCCGATTTATCAGTGGCCCTCGGAACAACGTGCTTGAACAAGGTGTCGCACCTTTTCTCGACGCTTTGCGAAACATGCCAGCCTTGGAATCGCTCGATTTCGAATACTTCGCGGACCCTCATCAAGACCCACAAATACACCCATTGCCTTTAGGTTTTTAAAAGTACCACTCGGGAATCTGAAAATTTTACGTCTGGCGGTTCAGATGCATCAACTTGAATTGATTCTGAAGGGACTAGACGTTCCCTCCGACGTGTCGATGAAATTGTACTGTTATGAACGCTCAACGTCCACATCCACCTGTTCCAATATCCTTTCTGCCTATGCATCGCCTTTGCACGACGGCGATATTTCTATTCGCAGCTTGGAGTTGTTGTTGCACTGCACCGAAGAATTCAGAATCCGAATTTGGCCGACCGTCCTTTCATTGGAAAGTTTGAACGCCTCCAAAGATGGACGCTATATTTTGTTGGAACCAACCTACCGAGCCCACATCAGAAACCTTGTTCCAACATATGCTCCAATGCCTCAACTTAGAGCATCTGGAGTCACTGGCGATCACTGATTCGGTGTTCATCAATTGCAATACTTGGGCAAAGACTTTCGGCACTCTTCCAAAGCTAAGTACTATAGATCTCGGTATTACTCGCATATGCGGGTTGCTTCAAGCGCTCGTTCATTATACCGACAACAATGAAGAGGGTACGACACCAAAGTAGCCTTCCCTTCGCTTCAGTCTCTCTCCTTCTCGCTTTCGGACGGTTTGTTCAAGGACAGTCTACAACCGACACAACAACTTATCCTCGAGACTGCCAGTCAGCGATCAAATCTTGGACTTGAAATTCACCGAATCATTTTCAGGAACACGAAAAGTTTGTCGAGAAAGATTATGGACCAAATCCGAGAAATCGTGCCCAAGGTAGAGGAAATATGGACACCAATTCCAGATCCTTGGGTTGCATCTGAATCCGCACTTAAAGCCTACCGCTATCATGGGCAGGCCAACCTTGACGAAATGGATGTTTTGATGGGTGTGTGGCGATGAAACGACAATTCTTTTTAGTCACTTGCCTGTCATTTTCTTTCTGTGTGACATCCACCTGAATAAATTTCCCGGTCGTCTAGAATCTAAAGAGGTGGAGGCCAGTAGCAACCTCGGGGAACAAATTTATGACACGCATTTGTTTGAAAGTGTGATTTTCCGAGAAAAAGATCATGGTGGGTAAGTGCGAGTGTCCAGTTGAACTAAACGTGTAACGCTGTAAGTCTGCGAAATCTGTAGGTGAGGTTGGTGAGGTTGAAGTTGCAATGCGCCCTGATAATAAGCACGTGATAACGATTACCAAATTTTCTCCCCAAAGCGCCAACCTGAGAAGTTGCCACACCCACCTGTCTCGGGTTTTTGTCTTCTACTAGTACGAACAACATTTGAACAGGAAGACCGCCCTTTCAATGAATTCGGTAATAAAGTTTGCGGCTTACCATAGTTCTTCAAACTAGACACCTTTCAAAGCCGATCATCTACAGTTTCTACACCTTCCAGTCTCAACGTCAATGTTCAGCCATGAAACGCTACTACTGTTCGAATATTTACGCGGATCTCTCATTTTCGGAGTACGATGGGTCGGACTCAGGTCATGAACTTCTCAGACATGTTACAACCCTAAGAATCTCATTCTGCCGATCCTCATTGTCCTATTCCGCTTGGTAAAAGGCTCCACCCATCTGAATCAAAAATGCATATCAAGGGAGACATTTGAGAGTTGAACAGGAACTCTAAGTGCATGGTATGTTCTCGCCTTTTCCCTCTCGAGCGTTATATAAACTTGTAGTTCACAGTGAATACTCTCGTCCAGAATCCTGTTTCATTTAATAAATGAAAGTTATATGAAGGCCATACTGCAGTAAAGGTACAACAAGCCTAACTAAACACGTCGTTGAGGAAAGCAGAATGTAACAGGAAGTCAGGATATAACGGGTAGCAATTGAAGAGGCATCGAAATCTGGTACGTTACTTTCTTGCAATTTGAATATGGCTGTTGAATGTAACTACCAACACAATTATTTGGACTGAATGAACATATGCTAATTATACACTTTTCATACTTAGTCAAAGAAGACGGAAACGTGTTAGATTAATATCTTTCCTCTCCCTCCTCTTCTTTTATGGCCAGCATTAACCACCGCTTTCAGTCGTCGCAGCGGTTACGTGTTACGCGAAGTTGCACCAAACCGAAGCAGAAGCAAGAGGCAGCAAGGCAGACGGAACCGGAAAACATCGAAGACGACGGAAAAACCCAATGACCGAGAAACAGTGAAGGCATATTGCAAAAGAGAATAATCTGATGGAGGAAGGAGAAGGCGAAATTTGCCGTGCATTGTAAAAGAGTGTAGATTGATTTTGGTTTCGAATTATGGCGGTAAAAAGGAATGTTGGTGTGTGTTTATATTTTTCACCGTTTATGCAAGGCCTTATTCTACGAAAGCAGGATGACAGTCAGCACATTTTGAACGATGATCTGAACCACAAACCAAGGACAACGACTCACCCAAAAGATAACATATAATATCAATAAAAAAACTACCGCCTCGCCCTCTTGGATATCCGTAACATGCAAAATCGAACCCTGAAAAAAGCCAAAGAAAAATAGCAGACCCTTTCTACACACGACTCTCCCAATTATCCGAATCCAGCCGGTTCAACAGCCGCTGTGAAAGGAGTGCTTCCTCCAGACCAAAATCTGCATCCTCCGCGCCTGCCTTCAAAGGACCCATAGCGCTCGCCATGCTAGGTAATGTCGCCTTCCTCGACCTTCTTTCCTTCTTGTGCTTCCTATGATGCACTGAAGAGGGCCTGCCCACCACACGTACGACCGGACGCCCATTGACGAAGCTGTGCCTCTTAGCCCCCGACGAAGAAGCGTTTCCACTCCCAGCACTAGGTGCAGGCGAGAACGAACGAACGGGCATCGGTAGCTTTCCCCACGTGTTCATCTTCCTCTTCAAGGCATCAGGGACCTTCTCTGCGCCGTCGTTACCCGCACCATTCTTTTCTCTCTCACTGCCTCTATTCTTCCCACTGCTTTTCTTGCTCGGGATTGCTCGTCGCGGGTACCGCAACAGTAGCAATGTTAGAAGCCGGTGGCGGTGACGCGAAAGGATCCCGAAGGTCCATAAAGTCGCCATCAATATGCTCCATGATCATCTCGCCGAATCCATGACCGCCACCACCCCTCAAGGATGCACCAGCCGAGCTGGTCACGCTCATGCGCGACGTGGCACTGCTCATCCTCGCTCCAACACTCGCAAACGTGCTCCGCATAGTCTCCATGGCCGACAAACGCAACGTGGATCCTCCTCGAGGAGTGCCCGGTCTCGGAACCGCTGCCTGCGACTCCCCGTTCCCGCTACCGTTCACCAACGGACTAGAACGAGGTGGCGATCCCGTGAATGAATTCGGGAAGATCATCGGGAACCGATACAGAAACCCGCCACCATATCCACTACTGCTGACAGACGACTGCGGTCCCCAATCCGACTTCGCAACCGGCGGCGACGATAGCGCTACGCGTTTCTGGAAATGACCGCCACCGAAAAGCTTTGACTTGACCTTTTCCTTCTCGGACGTTTTCGGAGGAGGAGGGGAGCCACATTCTGCGCCTGAGCATGAGCGCGTGCGAACATACTCGTCAAGCTCGGGGTCATGCTCGAACTCAACACCGGAGACGGTGCAGAGTCAGACAAAGGCCCTGCTTGAGCCTCAACCATAGCCGCCAATTCCCTGAACTGAGTCGTAGGCGAATCAGTCGCGTCATTTCCATCCCCTCTCCGTCCTCGAATTTCCTCCATTTCGCGTTCTAGCTGCACAATGTCGTCCTCGATGCTCGCTACAGCAGCATCCTCCGAGCCAGCGGTCATGTACGATTTGGCACCCGACATGGGCATAGTCTGTTCGAGGGGATCAGCGAACGGATGAGGCATCCATGTGCTGCCGCTGGTGTGCGGTTGCTGCTGCGGCTCTGCACTGCTAGGTGATCGTACAACGGGGAAATCCTCTTTGCGGCCTACGCGATGCTGGTGCCGATAACGGGAATGGAACAGCAGAAGCGTTCGGAATGGGTATCGGGAAGTAACAATAGCAGGAAGAATCGGACGCGCAGCAGCAGCAGTGCTGCTTGAGCTCAGAGACGGATACGCGATGTTGACAGGCGACGACTTGGATGTTACCTGGTACGCAGACGGCGGTGGCGATGGGGTGCTGAGACCCACAGACGGTGCGGTGACGATGGTGGCAGCAGGCGTCGCCCTTGCAATGGACGCAGAGACCAATCTTGCAGCTGCGAGAGACCGAATCTCCCCGTCGACATCAACATCGGCATCTTCATCCTCATCTTCGCCTGTCCGCACTCTCTCATCGGACCGACGCTCCCTCCCCTCGCATTCTCCCTCTCCGCATCTTTCCCTTCTCCTCCCACTCCTGCCGCCCACTCACTGCCCCAGCAGACGCAAGCGTCAACCCAGGCCCCATCGTCCTGCCCACGCTCATCTTGAAGCTCCTCTTCAACTGCAACCCCTCCGCATGCTCGACCCGCTTCCCAAACTCGCCTTACTCCCATGGCTCCCTTTATTGGCACTATCTGCAGTGCCAGGCCTTGAAGACGTCTTATTGGTGCCCGAAGAGGCCGTTTTAATGGCATCATGCGCGATATAAGAGTTTGAATTGGCGCTGTGAGGCAAGGCCGACCCGGACCCCGGATTCGACGAAGGCGCAGGCGCAGAGCCAGGGACAAACGCCGCACGCGAAGGTGTATCAGTAGTAACAGGCCTCGTCACCGACTGCGACCTCTTCTTCTTCAACTTCTTGGCGGCGGCCACCCCATTCCCATTCCCATTCCCAATCTCTCCTGCTGCCCTTGCCACCACAGGGGCTGACCCGCGGCGCTCGTCATCGGCACTCCAAACACTTCCTCCCATTTCTCCTGTCTCCTCACACCACCACCGCCGCCGCCGATAACCGAGCGAGCATACACAGACCCAGCAGGTGTCGAATGCCTCTTCAACTTCCTCGCCGTCACCCCTACAGCTACCGCCACTGTCGTACTCGCACTGCCCGCACCTGCATCTCGCTGACTGCCTCTTAAATCCATAAAACTCGACTCTTGCGCCTTCTCCGCCTCCTTCTCATTCCAACTCCCATTCCCGTGCGCATCTCGACTCTTCTTGACCACACCCACGCTCCCTCTCCGCCCTCGAGCGCCAGCGCCACCAGCAGGCAAAGGAATCGGATCCCACGCAAACTCCCATCCAAACAACCTCCTCGTCGGCGAGGCGACAGGGATAGACCCGCGCTTGCGGATGTACGTCGCAGGGTCCTCCATTGCCGTCTTCTTCGCTTTCGGCTTAGGCTTCGCCGTCTTGGGCTTGAGTGGTACTGCTGCCGCCGCCGATTTAGTCGTCCTGATGCTAGTCAAGTTCGCAGTAACCCCACCACCGCCTACAACCCTCCTCAAGCTCGTCCTCCTCTTGTTCGTGCCATTGCTCCCTGCACTGCCACCAGCGTGGTGACCCCTACTCAACCCCGACATGGTAGTAGCCATCGAGCTCGACCTTGACAGCGCCTTCTGCATCTCATCCTCCAAATCCAAATCACCGTCCATATCCTCCATCCTCATCCCCATATCCTCGTCGTCGTCCATAACATCCTCGAAGTCCAGATCCTCCCCGGCTCCAGTCATCTCTCCCTCCGTCTCGGACGTCTCCAGCATGGACAGCCCACCCGACATCACAGGCGGCTCGTACGTCAACGTGATCGGCTGACTCGTCCTCCGCACATGGGTATTATAACCGCTGACGCCGGTTCCATGAGTGTATGCGGTGGCAACACCATCGAGAGGAGGAGTCCCATCGTACCCCAAATGCTGATGATGATAACGCTGTTCCGGCTGAGTATACCGATAACTCTGCGGCGCGTTCAAGTTTGAGTATGAATACAGATCGAGCTCGTCCAACGGGTCCCCTTGCAACTCCCCTCCTCCCCATCATTCCCATTTGAATATCTCACACTCGAGTCAATGTTGGATCCAGTCCCCGAAACAGAGCGGGGCACATCCATCCTCGTCCTCTCCTTCTCCCTTTCACGCATGTCAACTTCTCCCTGTCCTCTCGTCGCAAACGCATCTACTCTCTTCCTCCTCGTTCTAGGCGGAGGCGGAGGCGCAAGCTGGATGAGCACCGGACGCGTATTCGTCTCCGCAATCTGTATCACAGATGCCGAAGGGATGCCATTGCCGACTGGGGAGAATATGCAGCAGCAGGCGCTGTATTGCTGCTGCTGCTGTTATTGATGCTGTTGTTGTTGTTGTTATATTGGTGATGGTGTTGGTTATGATTATTATACAATAAAAGTGGAGTAGGCGCGGGATTGGATTTGGATTTGGATTTCTCAGCGGTACGAGAACGAGAAGGTGAGAGATGCGTGTTATACGCGTGCACTGTTGGAAATGACACAGAATTTTTCAGCATGTGGACTCGGGAAAAGGTTGGATTCAATCAGTAAATAAATCGCGAAATGGGTTTCGCAGGAGTTGAACGTGGAATGACAATCCAAGCGAAAGTTGAAACCACAACCAGAGTAAAAGAAAGTGTCTTGACGCAGCAACAAGAAGTAAATTACACGTAGAAGAAGGGGAGTGGGGAGGTGACCAAAAGGTGAGAGTAGCAAAAATTTCTCCCCTCAAACGAGGCCACATCCAGACGCTAAAAATGCCAGCATTAAAAGGGGGCAAGCGGGGTGAACACCAAATGGAAGCCCAGGACGCGCCATAAAAAGCCGCATCCCTTCCCACATCCCCAACACGACTCCCAAACACCAAGGTACCAATAACTAAACGAGAAACAAAGCACCGAACCACGACCCCCAAACACCCCAGCGAAGGACTCGTAAAAAGCACCAATCCCCACGTCCAGAAATGAATCACCAAAAGAAGAGCTGCTTCCCATAACGGAAAAACCTGGCGAACGGCAAAAACATGGAGAAAAATGAAATGAAAAGGTCCCGAACGGTTAAAATGAAACTTTGAAAATCCGGGGGACGAAAGGCAAAAGGCAAAGATAAAACAACGAACAAAGCAACGATGAAGATGATGGAAATAAAGGGACGGATGAATAAATGAACAAGGTGACGTACAAAGATAAGCAGACATTGTTCCTGTCACAGCAAGGACAGTGCACGCAGCTTGGATGATTCTCAACGCTGCACTAGAAGCAGTAGAAACGACACCAGATGCAGACGCAGACGACCTAACCCTATGGCTGGGTGTAAACAAAAGGCCACTACGCATCAGCACATTACGTCTCACATAATACAATCACGACGATGGAGGAATATGTATATATAACTCTCACCTTAACGGAATATCAGCACCGAGCGCACAAGCGTACCCAACAAGCAACGTCAACTGGGCCGCGAGCAAAAACACCAATAGGCTCCTCGTCCGACTGTACGTCAGCTGTGCGCGCAGACTCGTATTGCCGCTCCAATCCTCTTGAACTTTAACGGTGGAAGCGATACCAACAGCAGGGATTCCAGGATCGGTACTCTCAGTCGACGCGGAGACGTTCACGTCGTTGAACGGGAAGCGGTATGTATGGGCCTCTCTTTGGCTGCTGCCACTGACAGCGGGGCTCGAGAATAGGATAGAGGGGTCTGGCTCGAAAGTCGCCGCAGACGTATATGCGGCGCGCGGTGGAGTAGCAAGTGGTATCAATGGCAAGGGCGGGCTCAACGATCGATGGTGGTGGCGCTGAACAGCAGTGGTATTATCAGCACTATGCGGGTGATGGTCAACAGCAGTCACCGTCGATGTCGTCGAATCGATGCTGCTCGATTTCTGGCGGTGGCGATGACTTTCGATGTCTATCAGTGCACCGCTCTTCTTCTCGTCTTGATATAGTAGGCAGCGGTTGTCTGTGTCGATAAGACGGCTCCGGCTGTCTTTCCGCTTTGGCAGCGCGATCTCAAGTTCGATGGCCTGCCGCTGGTTCTGTGTCTGCTCTTCAAGCTCCGAGAAGGGGAAGGACGCAGCGGACGATGCGGGGAGGGTAGACTGAACGGTGCTGATGTGCGCTGTGTCGAGATGTGGATGGTGATAGGTCTTCTCGTCGATTTCGCGCTCCTTCGTGATGAGGCAGGGAAAAAGAAAAACACGGCAAAGAGGGGTACAAGAAATGAAAAAGAACACAGGCGATACGGTGGAGGGCGAGCAATGAATAAAGGAGAAACAGAGCGGGAGGGAGGTACAGCGGGCAGGACGCGGAAGAAGAGGGCAGCACCAACGCGGTCAAGGTGGCTATATGCGCATACATTTTGGTTGTTGCGTGATTGATTTCCATAAATTGATAAATGGATTCGAAGAATTTTAATTAAGCGCCGTTTTGGATACTGACAGGAATAAAAGAAATCATGCTGACCGCCTGTTAGAGTTATTACGAGAACGCTGCTGTACAGGATTGCGAGCACACCGCTGTTTGCTTTCTGAAGTGCGTTGTCGTCGCCGTTGCTGTTGCCGTAGTATGCTGCGAGATGAATGACTGGAACGCCCACTAATTCTAGTGTAAGTGATGTATCTCTTCCAGAACGCACGCATATACGTACGCAGAAATGAAAGCAAAGCTTGTACGACGGCTTCGGCCTGGGGTGTGCCTAAGTTGCTGAATGGCAACGCGCCTACGAGCGTGCTCAGAATCGCCAAGAGCGTGATGAATGCGTATGCAATACGCGCTTGCGGCCGTGGACCCGTATGTGCACGCTGGCGGGGGTGTGGGACAAAGCGAGGACGGCAAGAGCGAGGGAGAAGAGGGGGACGAGGAAGAAAAGGGCGTTGGCGATGGTGCTCGTGGCGGCGGTGGCGGGCGTTGTCGTTGTCGTGGGCGACGTGGGGAGGACATGGGAGACACAAAGAAAAGGAACGAAAACAGTGTCTGCCATTGTTAATATACTTTGCACACTCCCCGAGGAAATGGACCTTCTATATCGGGAAGTCCGAGAGTCTTATCTGGACACCAAATTAGCGCAGATCACTCCCGCGGCCGCGGGATACCCCTATTCTGCATTCATTCCGGTCACAGACCTGGCTGGCTACGTCAAAACATACCAACGGACGCGCCGCTCACCTACTAACTGCATCTGTAACCCGCTCAACTTCCGTACGCGCATCATCCCGACTCTTACCACGAAAAATAAATCATTAAACATTTGGTGGCACCGTCTTGCCATCATCATCACGACCTCGCTGACAACTTGACGACACGCTGCGGCATGGTCATCGGAACAGAGACAGACGACAGGGGGCGAAGGAGCGTCTCGGACATCAATCCAGCGTTCTCTACTACGCAAATACCACGAGTTTGCCACAAATTGCTTGGAAACCACAACAACGTCTATGCCAGTTGGGCGCGTGTATTTTACAAAAATATTCGCCACAATCACCCGTCTCCTGCGCTCAAAGAGGCACATACCCTTTAATCCCCCAGAGCGCTGAACCGGGTCTCGAAAGTGCGGTCCGCCCAACAAATAAATGACGCACACCTCCGAAGCCACGTCCCAGTCCCTCAAAAGAACACCTGACTTCTCTGACTCTTCAAAGACACTGGATTGGACAAAGAAGAGCAAAGACCTTCTTTCCATAACCCCTGTTACACCACCTGTATGGAGGACATAGCACACAATCGACCCGCTCTCAGCTTCATCCAGCGCTCCGATGATACCTACATTCCCCATATTACAGACCCGAGTCCAATTGCAAGCTTCAAACATCAAACACTCCACTCATTCCCCACTTCATTGACGTTCATTTACATAACCACACCGGCTTGCGCTATCCATTCCGTGTGCCGGCTCTCAGAGACACAGACAAAGCCGCTCAATAATTACGCTGACGTCGACGTCGTACTATGCAGTGATGCAATGTTGTACGATTGTTAAGTACCCAAATTCCTCTGCTCTGCCCTTGATTCTACAGCTAAATAAGAGCTGCAAACGCTATTTATGGTCTTAATACCTTAATACCTGTACTATATGGCCCTATTCATCAGATATGTTTAAATTGATAGCCTCCGTTGATGTCACACGAAAATATCCCTCAGAGACCGTCCCGTTGCCATTGACTCGCTCTGGATCCAGCGAATGAGTCAGGCTTCCATAAATACTCAACACTTCATCCATCGTACTGCTCGACGCACGACACTCATTCCGGGGTATAATCAAGATAGTCATATTCTGATCCCTCAAGCATCTGCATTCTGCCAGCCAACAGTCAGTCCGTCTCGGGCGACCGAAGCACTGTACCATGCTATCAGGTACCCCGTTGACAAAATCATTATCATAAACACCACCAGCCTCACAAACATCGAGCCTGGACCTCGAGGCTCGCATCACCGTCATCATCCTCTTCCCATGCGCACATGGCTAGCATCGTCACGAATAATGATATTTCGCAATCGATGACTCAACATCGAGTAATATCTATCGGCATGGGACGTAAGATGGATGAACAGAACAGTCTCAAAAAATTCCGACCGGGATGCCCATAAACGCGTTCAATCCCCCAGCTCAAGCATGACGAATCAATAACCTCGAGCTGAATCATTCTCAGTATCTGAGGTCATAAGCCTAGGCAAGCATATGCATCAAGCTTCAGTTTCACCCCTCACGGCCACCTCTCCGGGCCCCTCTACACTACATCGAGACCGTGAACGACGATCCCTCATTTGAGCCAACCTCCAGAGCGGCTCAAACAATCGTCTAAAAATAATCACTGCGTTCCTAACATCATGCCCCTCTTAATCCCTATCCCCTCTGACAACTTTTACATAGTTACTACATGCATCCGAGACTTCGAACGTGCACCTTCTGCGAGCAGACGATCCGTAAGTATTTCATGTACAGTGCAGTACGGCACCGTTATCGTTATCGTGCCTCCAGCATCAGAGAAATCATACACAGTCCGAGCCTTTACAGCAAGTACCTACCAGTGACCAGTTCATACATTTAAACATCCCACAAAAATGCTATTCTCTAATTCGAACTTGCCTCTCTCTACATAATACCCACCAGCTCCCAATAGATAAACCCGGATCCGCGCCGACGAAAATCATCCAATCTATCCATCTAATCCACACTCAGGCTCTCATGATCACACCTTCGCTTCCTTACTCACGGCAAATCAAATCCACGTGCGACCCCTCCTCCCTCCACGCTCGTTCGAAGTTCCTTCGATCGAATAACTCAATTCACAGCTCCCTCCACACCGACAAACGAGGCCCTGCTTCGCTTCTCATCGTACAGTCAATAATGATCAGCAGGACAAGTACCGCCGATCCTCATAGACTTCCTTCATCTCTTGTAAGTAAGCTAGAATCGCCTCCTTATCTCATTGGCACCCGACCCGACGCGATTTGCACCCCGCATTTCCAGTTCTCCGCCTTCGACTTCGAATCTAGGCATATGATATAGCACGCGTCCGTCCAAGCCTCCCAGAAGGAAAAGACAGGCAGTCTTAGGCCATTGAAGAGACCGCTGTACTTATGTGTACCCACGTGTACTGCTGACTATCATTCGAAAATCGAGTTCATCCAGGGCTAGAATCACGGAGATTAACAAACCACACTGAGTAGTGAGAACTAGGCCTACCAATGTACTGTATGTACCCCATGATTCAAATTCACATCGAAAGAGTGCCCGTGTGCATATTTATTGCCCTATAATACGCTCAATTCCATTTTTTCCACTCCCACAAACTGACGCCGAGCCATACTTTCAAACGAAACGAAATGTCACTGAAATCCTTAAACCTAAAAATAGCCTTACTCAGGAGGAGGAGGGCTGAGGGGGTCTTTAATCGAACTTCGTCGAGGACCCTTCTTGCTTCTTTCTGTGTTCTCAGAAGCAAGTAACTAGGTACTCTCTGGAAATGTCGGTCAGTGCTTCGAAACGCCTGCCACATAACCTCGCCCTATCCTTGTCTCCATACACGAAGCACGAACACTAGCCTTCAAGTCGACGCCCACGTATGTATAAGAGTCAGTCTGAGCGGCTCAAAATCATATCTGTGAGAGTGGAGAGTAACCATTTGACCACTGTCAACATATTTTTACCTGGGCCACCAGGGGCCACGCTTGACTTGATTATTTAGTAGACATGGTCACGGAAATTTTGGTAAGTTACAGACATGCCTTGGAAGCTGGAATCTCTCTCCAAAGTGACACCCATGATCATGTCATGCCAACTAATCAAAAATCAGACACGAATTCTCAGAACTGGAAGGAAGATTGAAGAGATCCACTTCCGCTTATATCAGACAGCTTTGACTACGTATGTCTATGCGTACGCGTCAGTGGCCATCAGTTGTGCAACTGTGACTGGGTCAATGGTCAATAATTGATGTGTGGCGCATAAATTAAACTAATTCCGGGTTTATTGTCGAAAGCGTTTCCGAGTCGACAATCGACCTTTCCTGACTGGCTAGTGCGGTTTCAAATCTTCAAGCTTCACGTGTTGACAACATGGGTGAACCGCGAGAGCCACCGACGACGATGATGCACTATGCTCTGTGCTCTTGTCCTCCGAGGTAAGTAACCGAAAATGTTCCATGTGGCGCAACGATCGATTCACGATCCCACCAATAGGTAAGCACATTAAATGGAATGAGATACTAGGATGGGTCCACTAACCAACTACAGGCAATATATACATACATTCGAACTGACCAACACCGTTCACCATTCATACGCCACACCGTACCGTCCACCATGCCGTGATCACTATAGATTTGATTTGATTTGATTTGACGCTTGAACAATTGCGCTGGCACTTCCAGCACCGGCGCCGCTGTTCCAAGATCCATCACTTGGATCAAAAGCGCCCCTCGAAATAACCTCGACGAACGTCGTCCACCAGACTCCATATATCCCCGGCACGCACTGAATAAGACGAGTTAAGCGATCAGAATACTACTTGTACGATCTACACAGGAGGCCGCAGGAGGAGAAGAGGTGCGAGATTCTGGCGCGCTTGTGTCCATGTGTCCTTCAACAGCTTCAACAGGGGATCCGACGCGGATGGAAGTCGATGAAAAACCGTAAGGGACGCCGCACCACATACGAAATAACACAAAAACGAAAGAGTAGACACAGTTTCACATCTACGCTCTCAGATTAAAAAGCAGAACAAAACAAAACATGCAATCACGCATTCGCAGCAAGAGCTTTTGCAACAGAGTCCAGAGAGCAAGTAACGAATACCACAGTACGTAATCCAATCGAGCAAAAATAAAAGCTTCAAGCTTCAAGCCGTCTAGCAGGCCTCGAGTTCGAACTTCGGATTCGGTAGGTGGCACCAGCAGCTCCATTCCGCAGAAGCCCATTCAGCATGCACTAGACATAGGCTTTAAGTCCATAATATAGAGAAAAGAACGCCATAAGAATAGCCCAAGGTATATTCCACTTATAATCGGGACCGTCGCCCGATTTTCACGAAGAAATTTACTTCGAAGGTTCAATGGAAGACCTTTGTTCGGTGAGGCTGTTCTGAATTAGAGGTCCAGGTAGGATCAAGTCAAGAGGGACCAAGTAAGACACTGACGTCCTGAGATTACGAGCCATTCGCCGAAGGATTTGGAGAGACCCGTTCTCGATCCCATAACTCAGATACTTATGTCGGACCGAATTGAAGTTCTAACGGAGAACAGACGATCTATCCCGACAAGATTCGAATCAATAGACCGCATGATCGTGAATGAATTCTCCACTCATCTTTCAAGTGCGTTCTAGCAAAAAAATCAATTAAAATGGTACTTGCAGAGGTAGATCAAACTAGATAAAATCTTGCCTCAACGAGACGGAGAGCTACACTCAAAAGTATAGCGAGCGGGAAGGAGGGAGACCTACCTAGCCCACAACCCACTACGACTTCGCAACCTTAATCATACCCCCATTATCCACCCATATCCTCTCCATAAGCTCGACCACCTCCTGCTGGCTCATCAGCTTCCCGTTAACAAGCGCCCCTGCCTGAACATACACACCCCATCCCAACTTCGGCAACGTCGCTCCAGCCCCAAGAATCCTAATCGTCCGTAAGATACTCCTCTCCTCTGATTGATCGAGGAGGGGAGAGATGAGCGTGGTTTGGGAGATGGGGCGTGATACGGAGCGGTTGCTGAAGGCTGGGTGATCTGCATTATTGCATTCCCTTTGCTCGCTTTGCCTACAGCAGAAGCAGAGGCAGGAGTGGCTGGTGATATCGAGATATACCTCGCGTACCTAGGCGCAGTGCAATGTGACGCAATAAACAATGTAATTGCCCCTATACCCGATCCCAACCCAGCCCAGTACCTCCATGACTTCTTTGCGGCTTCGCGCGCGTCATCGTCTACAAGTATCGGACGGAGCACGAATTTGACTGGGGCAGTGATGGCGTCTGTGAAAGATTCTGTGGGCTGTGTTGTGTCGCTTTCGTTTTTTCTGGTGGTGAAGTTAAGGTCGGGGAAGTGATTGCAGAGGATGTGAAGTATATCGAGCTCCTGCATGTTTGGAAATGGAAAAGACATTAGTGTTTATTCCGTGGCATTGTGTTTTGAATGATGGGTGTAGTGGATAGTGGGTCTAAATCTGGGACGTACATAGCAAGTCCCACAATCGTCAGAATAAGACGAGTTGATTTCACTGTTCGTAGTTTTGCCTGGAAGAAAGGAATACGAGTTTCGATCACCCATGTCTGATTCGCCAAGTTTGATGTAGGAATTTTATGCAGCGAGCTGGATTTGTGTGCGTTGGATGAGGTTTTGAGGTGCTTGCCGGGAACCTGCTTCGCTTTTCGTGTTGATGCGTTTCTGCATTGACACAAAATGGTTGAGGGTTTATGGAGTATGCGGGTCCGAGGTAGCATTTTGGTGTCTGGGGCGCGGCACAAGAGGGTCCTTTGTGGTGTTTATGGGTTCAGACTTTCGCCGAGAGTATGTAACACTTGTAGTTTTGTGGACGGTAGTGTTATGAAGATTCTTATCAGATGATTCGATTAGAGTAAAG